>JALJAT010000096.1:26658-50764 GCA_034768735.1 Schistosoma mekongi | reverse complement strand
AATGTCATCATCACGTTTTTATTTTTTTTTTTTGTTTTGCGTTTTCTCTCTAGTTTCACGATGAGGTAATGTCGAGTGTAGCTAGAAAAAAAAGAAATTATTAGCACATTAATGAACTTTGGCAGATAATGGCCGTTTAACGCATGCTGCTAGCTGCCCAAACCGATTGTTGGCTATTCTTGACCTGGAGGAAATAAATTCAGTAAGTTCGGCGAATGTTGGTTCTTTGTTACATTCCGTTATTTTATCAACTAACTCAGCCCACTTCAACTGCAAAGATTGCGGAAGAAGTTTTACTATCCTTTCTAACGTTCCTAAGCAATTCAAATCTGAAGTGTAATTCATTTGCTCTAGAGTTATGGAACAATTCTCCATCCGAATAGCAAGGTATTCCAATCCGTCGGCACTACTGTAGTCAACATGCGTCCCGTCGACTAAGCTGTACAACAACTCACGGGCAATCACGTGTGGCAATCACATTCTTCCATGGCCACCTTAGCTTTCCCTTTACAATAATGCAGTAGATATAAGAGGCGCTGCCCGTCATCAGTTACCCTAGACTCTATATAAACCTCGAATTGCCGAAGGAATTTCCAATACGACGAGGGCTGGCCATCAAAATAACCTAGCTCTACCTTTGGGAGTTGAGGCTCAAACGTCACAGGTATAATAGAACTATGTGGAGACACACCGACAGATCTGTCTTCCTTGGATAGCTGATCTGCGTGTAGTGAAGTTACATCATGTGGGAGGGAAATGGGAC
Source organism: Schistosoma mekongi (assembly GCA_034768735.1). Taxonomy (NCBI): domain Eukaryota; kingdom Metazoa; phylum Platyhelminthes; class Trematoda; order Strigeidida; family Schistosomatidae; genus Schistosoma; species Schistosoma mekongi. The sequence goes on along the minus strand of JALJAT010000096.1, from coordinate 50,001 downwards.
TCGCTCGACCAACATAACCAACCTTAGTCTCTCGTGAAACTAGATTTGATCCTCCCTTGAACCTAACTAACTCCTGCTCTAACTCTTGCACTCGTTTCATCGGATATTCTAACAATCGTCGAACATCTTCCCTATTGACAGAGACGTAATCACTACTTACATTTGCTAAGTCAGAACGAAACAAATTACCAAGAGAGTTACGCTCATCAAATACAGAACCATGGTACAAATCAGAGTCAAGAGGTACTTGCCGTGATACAGGAGGTTCGTCCCAAATATTGTCTTCTTTTTCTCTAAACGCATTAATAGTCGAAGACTTCGACCTTGTGATTGGCATCCCAACTGGATTCCAGAAAACTGATAAAGCCCAAAAATCCACCAAATCGGATGTTGATTACTGTATAAACCAAAACTACCAATAACGTTTGGTAGTTAACGTTGTTTCTGTGTAGGGCCTGCTGGTTCTTGAGTCACGCACGAATTCGCAACAGAATATCCAATAACACAATTTACTGGTGCAAAACGTGGTACTATATTTAAAAATAATTACAAATTTAGTACACAAACCTCAACAGTTCCCATTCCCTATACAGTCAAAGGGATTCAAGCAAATTGTACAATTAGTCTATAACAAAATAAATACGTAGTAAATAAACATCAAAATAGTTACTTGTCCCAACAAATAAAGCCAACCAACTGAGTCAAGTCACTCAGGCATAGACAAGTAAGATACCAAACCAATATGGCTCACAACAATACCTTGAAGTCCAGTAAAACAAAACGGAAGACCAATAGCACGTAGCATATGATAACAAAAAGTGATATGTAGGGAACTGATTGTGAGCGAATGCAATACTATTATAGTAAAAAAGGGGCAAACAAGAAAAAACAAGATCTGTTATAGAGTCAGAGCAGAACAAAATGATAAAATACAAGCAAAGGAGCTGCACAATAAAAAAAATAAACATGGAGGGATTTTCATACAAGCAAAAAGGATTTTACACCGCCGCCCAAAATCCCTCCATATAACACAGAAGATACCTCCGAGACTCTGTCATGGTTCTGCTTATTACCCTAAATAAGAGTCGAACATGTTTAGGTCTTACACCAGTACGCCTGACCATACTCAACTATTACCTTAAGTCAGTCGGAGCCCCCAAGAAGACAAACCTTGCGAATGTCTCTTCCAACAGTACCATCTTTCCTCCTGACAGTTACAGTTCTGACAAGGTTATCCTTATCCATCTCACATTTCAGTATTATTCCTAAAGGCCAGTATCCACGTGCCGTCCCATCTATGAAAACAATTACTAGATTTCCTTCTCAGAAATTGAGATGTTACATCAGCCATTCTTGACGACACTGTATGGTGGGTAGGTATTCTTCTATACATCTACGCCGGGACACATCTGCCAAATAGTTGATCTGTCTCCAACGCCAACTACACTTATCTTGCACACCACTTTCTATTGCGATACTATAACAATCTCTTAGCAACAACAAATTGTTAGGTGTAAGGCATAGTCGATCGTTAACGTCGGTTGTCACCGGAACCAAAGGTCGATTATTCAGAATCTTTTCTACCTCCACCGTGCAAGTAATCAAGGTTTCTTCTTGTAACGCTCGATCATTAGAGATGGGCAGCATCAACTGTCGAATAGATCTGGTTTTACGTAGTTTCTGCAATAATTGCGTAGTCGGGAGACAGGTTGGCGATATTAGACCCAGAGAATCGGACGAGGATGAAACAACAGACAATATGCCTCTCCTGGTTAGCGGCCTTTCAATTGGATCAAAACAAAATCTAGAAACATCTAACTTCGGATCCCACTCTAATCCGAGGGTTCTCTGAGTAACACCATGGCCTAATGGCATATCATCCGTTGATAATCCTCCACCAAATCTCGGAAATACAGCCGCAACCAGTTCTGAGTTTGAAACCCACTTCCTTAACTTAAAACCTCCACGTGACATCAACTCGTTTATCTGCTTCACGAAGCTCTTAGCTTGCTCAACTGAAGAATCTGATATCAGGCAATAGTCTACATTAAAACTATTTTGAACACCATTCTGCACATAGCTATCGTAATGATCAGAAAACATCTGGGCTGTCTTAACCAATCCAAAGTTCGCGCAGAACGGAGAAGTAGCTTCGAATGGATGAGATGTCATCTGATATTCAATCGGCTGCTTTGACAGATTGCTATCTGGCCACCATAAGAACCGTAATGCGCCTTTGTCTAAATTGGGTACATTCACCTGCATAAACATTTCCTCGATATCGGCAGAGACAGCTATCAACTCTCTGCGAAAACGTAAAAGTATCCCGACTAAGTTTGCGGTAGTATCTACTCCTTGGTACAAATCGTTGAAAGATACTCCGTTATATTTAGCGCAACAATCAAGAACAATTCGCAGCTTCTCTGGTTATTTCGGGTTGATTACCAAGTGGTATAGCAGGTACCAACGGGGTCGATAGTCTAATTTGCGATGCACTTCCGGGACTAAATCGGCGTAGCCTTTACGAATAATATCTTCCGTGCCTCTAATGTATCTTTCCCGCAAACATCTTGTATCAGCCTGTACTTAAGACTCTCCAATCTCCTCCTGACCAATTCATAATTCCCCGGGCCCGTGTCAGCACCCTTTTGCCATTGCTATGGTACTACGAAGTGGCCATCTTGGATACAAGTATTATATTTTGCTATCTCTATGGCTTCTAGATCATCAGATGATATCATCTTATCAACAGAATGTACATCGGCGAACTCCGAGTCGTACATCCTCCTTAGCTGTGTTTCCGTAGATTCAGAATGGCACATGAAGTGTACGCTATTAACGCAACACTTTACGGGTGACATCGGCCCCAAAACAGCCCATCCGAGCAAGGTCCTTACAGCATATGGATGCTTCAGATCACCTAATCTTTGATCCAACACCCAATGAGCTTCCAAGATGTCGCAACCAATCAACAATAGAATTTCACCGTTAACATGATTCATCGGCAAGTCAGATAAATGAGGCCAATTCTTAAAGCTATCGTTCATCCGTACCTTAGACCTGTCAACCGGCAAGTTTTCTACTACTACGGCACGTTCGATACGTAACGACTCCTTTCTATCTAACGAGCATACTTCGAACATCCCACTAACTGAAGTTGCTAATTTATTACCACCTAGAGTTTGTATCGTCGCTTGAACCCGATCGTACTGCAACCCCAGAGGTTTTACACAATCGGCTCTTATCAAGGTGACATGTGAACCATTGTCTAAGAAAGCGTAGCCCGTAATCTTATTCTGCCCTGACCTCATGCGGATGGGTACTATGCCTAAACAAGCGTTGCTACGCGGCGTTCCTGAAGAGATGCAACGATTCTCAACATGGTGATTATTAACCAACTTTGCAGAGGCTGCACTATGCAGTAATGGGTGATGACGTCTTTTGCAATCTTTTATATTGACAGGTGTTTTTTAGTACACACTGACTAGCCTGATGAGCTCCTCCCAAAAAGACGAAACACAACCCTCTTTTCTTTGCCTGAGACCACCTATCTTCAACGGACAGGGCTAAAAATAGTGGGCACTTGACTACTGGATGTTTTTCTAGACACATCGAGCATCGTGGTCTGGCATCATTTACTCCCTTAGATTCTTCCTTTATTGCAAAATTAACTTTGGCAGATGATAGCCGTTTACCGCGTGCTGCTAGCTGCCCAAACCGACTGTTGGCTATTCTTGACCTGGAGAAAATAAATTCAGTAAGTTCGGCAAATTTTGGTTCTTTGTTACATTCCGTTATATTATCAACTAACTCAGCCCACATCAACTGCAAAGATTGCGGAAGAAGTTTTACTATCCTTTCTAACGTTCCTACGCAATTAAAATCTGAAGTGTAATTCATTTGCGCTAGAGTTATGGAACAATTTTCCCTCCGAATAGCAAGGTATTCCAATCCGTCGGCATTACTGTAGTCAGCATGCGTCCCGTCGACTAATCTGTCCAACAACTCACAGGCAACCACGTGTGGCTGACCAAACAACCTACGTAGTATCTCCTTCGCCTTTTGTATCCCACGGAAGGTGGTAGCATAACACATTCTTCAATGGCTACCTTGGCTTTTCCTTTACAATAATGCAGTAGATACAAGAGGCGCTGCCCATCATCGGTTATCTTAGACTCTATATAAACCTCGAACTGCCGAAGAAACTTCCAATACGACGAGAGCTGGCCATCAAAATAACCTAGCTCTACCTTTGGGAGTTGAGGCTCAAACGTCACAGGTATAATAGAACTATGTGGAGACACACCGACAGATCTGTCTTCCTTGGATGGCTGATCTGCTTGTAGCAAAGTTATATTATGCTGGAGGGAAATGGGACTCGTTCGACCAACATAATCAACTTTAGTCTCTTGTGAAACTAGATTTGATCCTTCCCTCAACTTAGCTAACTCCTGCTCTAACTCTTGCACTCGCTTCATCGGATATTCTAACAATCGTCGGACATCTTCCCTATTGACAGAGATGTGATCACTACCTACATTGGCTAAGTCGGAACGAAACAAATTACCAAGAGAGTTACGCTCATCAAATAAAGAACCATGGTACAAATCAGAGTCAAGAGGTACTTGCCGTGATACAGGAGGTTTGTCCCAAATACTGTCTTCTATCTCTCTAAACTCATTAATAATCGAAGACTTCGACCTTGTGATTGGCATCCCAATTGGATTCCAGAAAACTGATGAAGCCCAAAAATCCACCAAATGGGATGTTGAGTACTGTAAAGACCAGAAACTATCAATAACGTTTGGTAGTTAACGTTGTTTCTGTATAGGGCCTGCTGGTTCTTGAGTCACGCACGAATTCGCAACAAAATATCCAATAACACAATTTAATGGTGCAAAACGTGGTACTATATTTAAAAATAATCACAAATTTAGTACAACCAGCTGTGTAAATAAATGCGAAATCGGTGTAAATAATGGCGAACAAAGTGTGCATTTTTGATAATTCGCCTCTAGATAGACTATTTAGGCGTACGTCTACAAATTCACACTTTAGGTAGGCCATTTAGGTCAGCTTTGTAGACAGGTGACGCATTAACGTATGCCCAGGTCACGACCTTGAAATGTACCGCTGTCTCGACATCACGTGCAAAGATAAATCAGAAATGAATACCCAAATAAATGAAATTGATAGCTATCAGTTACATAAATGAAATATGTTTGCACACGTAACAGCGTTTACGTACAGATACTTTGAGCATGTGTTTGTTTTACTCAACTATTGGATCACGGCACATTTCACTTTTACGCCATGCAGGCAGGTTTAAATAATGGCGAACAAAGTGTGCATTTTTGATAATTCGCCTCTAGATAGACTATTTAGGCGTACGTCTACAAATTCACACTTTAGGTAGGCCATTTAGGTCAGCTTTGTAGACAGGTGACGCATTAACGTATGCCCAGGTCACGACCTTGAAATGTACCGCTGTCTCGACATCACGTGCAAAGATAAATCAGAAATGAATACCCAAATAAATGAAATTGATAGCTATCAGTTACATAAATGAAATATGTTTGCACACGTAACAGCGTTTACGTACAGATACTTTGAGCATGTGTTTGTTTTACTCAACTATTGGATCACGGCACATTTCACTTTTACGCCCCGCAGAAGTTCATAAATCATGTAAAAACAGTGTATCCTGTGTAACTGTCTTAAAAAATTTCGTTTTTCATAATAAATAATGATTTTATCTACCACTGCATTCTCATTGGTTAAAAGGTACCTCAAGGTCAGCGGTGTAGTTTAGTTTCACCGAGTAAAGAGACGTAAAATATCAGGCAACCTGTCTATCGTCCGTTGTCACAGGTCAACGTATTACCGTCGTGTTAAAAAGATGCGTATGGAGTTTTTTAGGAAACACGACTTAGTTCCCAATTGCCAAGTTACTGTTGAGGGCTCAAACAACGGTAGTGGTACCTTCGTATATAAATGTAAGTAAGCTTACAGTTACCGCTGCCGAAAGCACACCGCAGCCTCCAAGGTCTATTTTAAGTGCGTCCATGGAGCAAGCTGTCACAATTCCAACGGTCGGAAACAGTAGGGAATTATTTTTATTTTACTTACACTGGTTTATAGGTTTCGCGCTTATTAATGGTGCTTCAGGCAAAACTTTAACGTAGAAAGAAAAGATGAATGCAATTGTTATGAAATTGATGAAGGATGGTGATATCACAATAAAGAAGGCTGACAGCACTTTAAATATCTTCCGTGTTTACTTGCCTGACTTGCCAGAAAGTGTTCGGAGTGTACTAAGAACGTGCTGTAAAACCAAAGCAAAGTTTCTTGGCAGTGGCGTATACTATCATTCGGGATTTAAAATGAACCTTTTGAGATATGTTGAATTTTGGTTAAATAGTTTTACATTTGATTTATTAGAAGTGCATATAAATGTAGACGGCTTATCTCTATCTAGAAGTTCTAGTCAACAATTGTGGCCAATATTAGGGCAAATTATTGTTCCTCGAATTAGTGAAGCATTTATGATAGATGTATATGGTGGAAATACCAAGCCGTCTAACTTTAATGTCCTATTGGCTAATGTCATCTCAGAGTTTCGCGATTTACTGAATAGTGGGCTATATAGTCATCAGTTTAATAAGTTAACATCCGTCAAAATAGCAGCCGTAATATGTGACGCACCTGCCCGGTCTAGTGTCAAGTACACCATTGGTCATAACGGGTCGGCGAGATGTGACAGGTGTGTTGTAAGGGGACATTGTCGTGATGGTAGGATGACTTTTTCCAATGGCGAATTTGAATTGAGAACTGACGACAGTTTTCGTCTGCAAATTCAGGCCATTCACCATTGTGGAACTTCGAGTTTCCTTATGTTACCTGTAAACATGATATACTATTCCCACTCGATTTCATGCATATAGTCTACTTAGGTGTCGTGGAAAAATTAGTTATGTTGTGGATAGATCTCTCCAATAAACGAGAGATGAATATGAGTAGGCGTATCATAACTGCTATTAATATGTCCCTTATAGGTTGTATAAAACGCACTTCATCTGATTTCCAAAGGAAATGTCGATTACTAGACGGTGTCTCCCACTGGAAGGCTACTGAGTGTCGTTTATTCTTACTGTACTTAGGGCCTGTTGTTCTTAAAAATGTTCTGCCGAATCCCCTGTATGTTAATTTTAATCGTCTAGCCAGTTGCATCTACATGCTGTGTCATCCTAAGTTTTATAATCGTTGTATAGACGCTATTAGGGTAGATTTAAATAATTTTCCAATAGAATATGAATAGTGTTACGGTGTTGAGCACCTTGTATACAATGTACATTGTCTGAAACATATTGCAAATGATGTGACTGTACATGGAAACATGGATTCTTATTCCACCTTCCCTTTCGAGTCGTATATGCATAAACTTAAGAGAAAAGTACATTGCGGATACGCTCCAGCTAAAAAAGCTGTTCAGCGTTACACAGAAATTTTTTTCCGCAGTAAGCTGCATATGACGGAATCTATTATGCCGACTGATACCGTCATAACTTTTGACTTTAAGAAACAGGTTGCTAAGTACAGAAATACTTTTTTAACTTCTTATTCACCCAACAATGTAGTCATTGTTAAGGGTAGACCTGGATTAATAACAGAAATTAGGGAAGATGGATTATTGAGATTTAGGCCGTACATGGATGCGACTGACTTCTTCACCACACTGTTCTCGTCTAGTGAAATTGGTATTTTTATGTGCTCAGTTGTTAGTAGTAAATATATTTATATACATTTAACTGAAGTCTTATGTAAGTGCATTTCTGTAAGTCATGTAAACAGTGAGGTGATTATACCACTTCTGCATACGTTTATTTGATTTCTTAGCCTCAGCAGACGTCATATGCTATTGTCAGCGCCGTCATGGAGAAGATTATTGCTGTACAGTCGCATTGGCTGATCAACGAGAAGCTGTGCATGTATCCCAAAATAACATCCTTGATATGGACATGGCAAAAAAACATTATGCAGACGAAAATTGGCGCCCTATTAAATGCACCGTACTCCACCGTTTTGACGACATTGTAGCTGCTAGTGAATTAATTTCGTCTTTCACGAAATTATTTGGTTACCAGCAACCTATTGATGATGATACACTTCCCCAGTTTACGCAGAAGCGTCGATGGTAAGCTAAACCTTCTCTAAAATGATAAGCAGGAAAACAATGAAACGCAAGGCTGGTTACATTTATGATTCCGTCGACATAGACGTAGCGGAAATGCAAGCTGGGTGCAGCTACGTTCAATATCCCAAGCTCAGTATCTTCGAGAAGTCACTGTCGCCGATCGCAAAGTAACGTCATTATGTAGATTAATGTTTTCATATGTATTCATCAGTTCGACAAAGGTGGAATCGACACCACGTAATTTGACTTCGTCACCGAAGGAAAAATTAACTGTTGAGTAAGCACTTTTCTACCTTGATCGCCATTATAGTTTCGCAAAAATGGATTCCAATATACAAAAGATCCTCAACGTATTGACGGATTTGTCTGGAAACATTGTTCAAGTAATGGGGCTCCTGAAAACATCAGTCAAAGAATCAGGAACGAACCAATTTCAAACTGGGTTCACGAATCTACAATTTCTCCTGTCAACGGAAGATGAAGGTGAATTATTAGAGGCCTCCCTAGCTCAAGAAAGTCGAAGAGATAGTTTCGTAAGAGTTTATTATGTTGTAATGCAATTTTGTTGCAGATGTCATTGGTCACCAGATTAATGTTTGAAGACTGCAAGACTTCGATGAAGTACATTTTGGGATACATTCTACAACCCGAACTTCCCATAAAGTTTACTTTATTTGGCACTACACATAAGAGATCTATTTTGACTTATAAGTTTTATAGATCTATCAGAAGTAACACGACTGTTGTATAATCCTAAATTACTAGATGCTCTGACGTCGAAGTTCTTGTCGTCGACAATGACTGAGAATAGTCTCGTCAGAATTTACGATTCAGCGACACAGGGTTTCTTTCATGACATGAAAGACAAACCCAACAAACGTTATGTCCGTTACTTGAAATCCGTGAGTTGCTTTTTAGACTCTTAAGAAATTGACTGTATTTTGTAGAAGGACAAATCAACCCTAGCATCGGCCTCGGTATGTTTAACGTTTGGCTGTTTTATTTATACACTTAATAACCATATCATGTATGCTTTAAATGAAAATCAGACAAAGTACTTGGTTACATTACTTGCTTACTTTCATGCATCTACAGATATTAAAAGAAAATGACGATAACGGACAACGGGATTTGCACTAATTTGTTATTATAAACAGTCAAATAAATATCTTCCGTATAACGATTATCTTTTACCTAAATGTTTTCTTACAATATTACGTTTGTGTGAAGTAGCATGCAATGAGAATAGAGCTTAGCAATTAATACTTACATAATGATATTCACTATATTTATATTCGTTGCAGGTTGTCGTGGAGAGCAGTGATTACTTATGAATACGATAACAAATTCGATTATTGACAATGGACGGATGTTTATTTGAACCGTGTATATTTGCAATGAAACTGTTTGCTAATACATACTATACAGACAAACTTGTGCATTTCCATTTTCGTTTAGTGATTTGTGAACGTATGTTGTTTAAGTAACCGTTCACAGTAGTTGACGGGAACATTCTGTTTATGCAAGAAGTAAACTATATGATGCCTGTGGATAAATGTCAGGTTGAGCTATGCGAAAAGTAGTTTGTAATGCGTAAATTTAGGCGACAAATAGATTATAATGCGTAAATTTGGCCGAAAAGTAGACCATAATGCGTAAATAAAGGCGAAAAATAGACTACTGATTCCTCAATGAAGTGTGAATTTGTAGACACGTCAATTAGAACCAGACAAATTATTAGAGGTCAAAGTGTAAATAAGTAGACATGTTTAGTCATTTACACCTGACAGGCGAAAAGTGTCGCATTGTCGCCTTTATTCACACTTTGTACACCATTAAGTTTTTGCCTTTATTTACACTTTACTGGTTGTTTGGGTGTTTCTGTATAGGGCCTGCTGGTTCTTGAGTCACGCACGAATTCGCAACAGAATATCCAATAACACAATTTACTGGTGCAAAACGTGGTACTATATTTAAAAATAATTACAAATTTAGTACACAAACCTCAACAGTTCCCCTTCCCTATACAGTCAAAGGGATTCAAGCAAACTGTACAATTAATCTATAACAAAATAAATACGTAGTAAATAAACATCAAAATAGTTACTTGTCCTAACAAATAAAGCCAACCAACTGAGTCAACCTACTCAGGCATAGACAAGTAAGATATCAAACCAATATGGCTTACAACAAGACCTTGAAGTCCAGTAAAACAAAACAGAAGACCAATAACACGTAGCATATGCTAACAAAAAGGGATATGCAAGGAACTGATTGTGAGCAAATACAATACTGTTATAATATAAAAAAGGGGCAAACAGGAAGAAACAAGATCTGTTATAGAGTCAGAGCACAACAAAATGATAAAATACAAGCAAAGGAGCTGCACAATACAAAAAATACATGGAGGGATTTTCATACAAGCAAAAAGGGATTTTACAATGCTTAGTTGTGTTTTTTTGGTATCCTAGTTGTGTTATTATTACTACACGTCACATTTTACAGACATTAGCCTTCTATCCAGATTTTTGTTTCATCTGTTTTCTGGGTAATTTTTCGGCTGTAGATTTTTTTTTACTGCACTATCTTTTTGTGTATCTTTGCACCAAGCTATTCTTGGCATTTTTTCACCGTAGTTGCAAGCTCTTGTTGTCTTTTCGCATCATCCTGTTTATTTCGTGATTTTCGCTCCATGGAAACATACTCAACTACGTCTCAGCCTACTGAAGATACTCCATCACTCATGCAACCGACACCTAGTTTAAGTGCCATTGCCGATCTACGCCTCTTACCATACAACCCACACGACCCTCGCCTTTGGTTCGCTCAGGCAGAAGCATTCTTCCAGGCTAAACGCATCAGCACCGAAGCTACTTGCTACGCTTATGCCGTAGGGTTTTTACCGTCAGAAGTCGCGGCAGAGGTTTCCGATCTCATAATTCAAGTGCCAGCGACTAACCCTTACACAAAACTCAAAGAGGCCGTTATCCAGCGAACATCGGTATCAGATGAACGGCGACTGCAGCAGTTATTAACAGCATGTTCTCTTAATGACAGAAAGCTATCACAACTTTTACGCTCTATGCAGCAGTTGGCCGGTCCTTACAAATTTGATGAAGATGTACTTAAACACATGTGGTTGCGTCGTCTACCAGGCAGTATTCAACAAATTCTAAGCATTTCCTCGAACTCCACGACCTTACTGGAGTTAGCCGAGTTAGCGGACAAAATTTTCGACGTTTATCCGACCCAACAGGTAGCTACAGCTTTCCATAAACCGCTTGTATCGAGCGACTCAAGCGCTTCGGTAGAATCGCTTCAAACGCAGATAGCAACTTTGACCACTACTGTGGAAACACTTCAAGCTTCCATCGCAAATCTCACGACGCATAGACCACGCTCTGTCTCTCGTCGTCGACACTCTAGCGTGCCGTCGTACTACGTCACGGGATCCTCCAGGCGTTTGCTGGTATCACCGTAAGTATGGTAGACTAGCCAAGAAATGTGTACACCCCTGTAGATTTGCTATCAACCGCAACCAGCAGATAGGCAACCCCACCTGTCAGGCAGTAGTGGCGGCTACCGCCAATGGCAAAACAGCTGGCAGTCTTTTGTATGTGTTATATAAGATTTCTGCATGTAGATTCCTCATTGATACAGGGGCGGAAATCAGTGTTGTCCCTCCAAATAATAACACAAAATCTTCCTCAATTAGTTCAGTCACACTTCAAGCAGCCAACGGGACTACGATTCGCACTTATGGGGAGTGTTCGTCGACCTTAGATCTTGGTCTTCGACGACGTTTTAATTGGGTTTTCGTGATTGCTGATGTACAACACGCTATCCTGGGTGCTGATTTTCTCCAACATTTCAACCTAGCTGTCGACATGGGTACACGCTTACTCATCGATAGTACCACTAATTTGACCATCATGGGTGTAGTTAAGTCAGCTGTCATCCACGGCATTCACCAGTTTTTACCGATGGATAACAAGTTCGCTGACATATTAAAGCAGTATCCCTCGATTACGAAACCTGATTACAATGAAAAACCGTTGTCTCATCACACGGTTCACAACATCGCAACTAATGGACAACCAGTTCGGGCGCATCCACGTCGTTTGCCACCCGACAAACTCGGTATCGCTAAGAAAGAATTTGAACATATGATGCAGCTGGGGATTAATCGCCCATCTAATAGCCCATGGGCCTCCCCTTTGCACATGGTACCGAAAAAAGACCACGACTGGCGCCCATGTGGAGATTATAGGCGTTTAAACGCCAAAACAGTACCTGATCGATATCCCATTCCTCATCTTCATGATTTCTCGCTACAATTGCGTGGCAAATCAATTTTCTCCAAGATCGATTTAGTTCGGGCATATCATCAAATTCCAGTCGCTCCCGAAGACATACCTAAGACCGCTATCACCACTCCGTTTGGTCTTTTTGAGTTTCTACGCATGCCATTTGGTCTTAAAAATGCGGCACAAACTTTCCAGCGTTTTATGGACGAGGTAACACGTGGACTGGATTTTGTTTTCGTTTATATTGACGACGTTTTAGTTGCTAGCAACAACATGGATGATCATCAGCAGCATCCTCATGTACTTTTTCAACGTTTCCAACAGTACGGAGTTGTCATACACCCACATAAGTGCATTTTCGGAGGCTGTGAAATTGACTTCCTAGGACATCATATTACGCACCACGGTGTCACTCCATTAGCAGAACGAGTGGAGGCACTAATTTCATTCCCCGAGCCAGATTCTTTTCAGCGGTTACGTAGATTTCTGGATATGTGTAATTTTTACAGACGCTTTATCCCTCATTGTGCTCATTTGTTGCAACCTCTCACCGATTTACTAAAAGGACGACAGAAAACTTTTGATTTTTCACAAGAGGTTCGAACAGCTTTTAGAGCTATCAAGGATGCTTTGGCAAAAGTTACTATGTTAACCCACCTTGATCCAGATCCGTCATCCCAGCTTGTTTTATGTACTGACGCTTCTAATTACGCCGTTGGGGCTGTTCTTCAGCAGCAGCAGAAGAATGAACTAGTTCCGTTGGCATTCTTTTCCAAACGCTTAGAACCAGCACAGACACGATACAGTACATTCGGGAGAGAACTACTAGCAATGTACCTAGCAGTAAAACACTTCTGTCATCTTCTCCAACGACGGGATTTTGCCATTCTAACCGATCATAAACCGCTATGTTACTCTCTCACAACATCATATGACAAACACTCACCTAGAGAGGCTCGTCAACTCGACTACATTTCACAGTTTACTACCGACATTAGATTTATCAAAGGGGATGCTAATGTGGTCGCAGATACTCTTTCTAGACGCGAATTGAACGCTATCACGACACAACCAGACATCAGTTTATCTACGCTCGCTTCTTTGCAGGAAGATGACCCAAAACTTCGGAGCTGTATGCAGAACTCTGCATTAGTCCTTAAACGTATACCTATACCGTCAGCTGATTGTACGATTATCTGTGACGTGTCCACAGGTGTTAGCAGACCATTTGTACCGGCACTTTCTAGGAAAGCTATTTTTCAGCACCTGCATTCTATTTCACATCCTGGTATACGTGCCACAATCAAACTGATTTCAGAACGTTTCGTCTGGCCAAAAATGAACTCAGATATCCGCAAATGGTCACGCGAGTGTTTACAATGCCAACGAAGCAAAGTTCAGCGTCATACAATTACGTCCCCAGCTAAGTTTCAAGTACCGAATCAACGTTTTCAATACGTCCACATCGATATTGTTGGTCCTCTACCTTCCTCGAAGTCTTTCACTCACATATTGACAGCAATCGACCGTTTCACACGTTGGGCTATCGCCTGCCCCATCAACGACATTTCTGCCGAAAACATCGCCTCAGTTTTCCTAGACCGCTGGATTTCCAATTTTGGGGTCCCTACGACTGTTACTACTGATCGTGGCCCACAATTCCAATCAGCATTATTCCGGGAGTTTACCCGCCTTCTGGGCATCCACCACATCAGTACTACGGCATACCACCCAGCAGCTAATGGTCTAGTTGAGCGGTTCCACCGTCAGTTAAAAGCTTCACTGATGTCACAGCCAGATACAACGTTATAGAGTGACGCTCTTCCTATGATTCTACTTGGAACTCGTAATACTATTAAGGAGGATATAGGATATACTTCCTCACAACTTGTTTACGGCACTACACTCACCTTGCCTGGACAGCTCATACACTCACCTGACGAAAATGCCAGTAGTACGATGGATTTTACTAGTCAACTTATACGAGCTATGCGACAACTTAGACCAATTTCGTCCCGTATGCATAGTCGGCCGGAACAAGTTAGTCAGCATCTAATTTCGTGTGAATTTGTTTTTGTTCGGATCGACGCTACTCGTAGACCGTTGACCCCACCATATGAAGGTCCGCTCCGCGTCCTTAAAAGAGCAGATAAATTTTTCACGATAGATAAACATGGCAAGTCGGAAACTATCTCCATTGATCGTCTAAAGCCCGCTTTCGTGGACTCATCAACCGATACATCAATGGGAAACACCCTACTCCCTACTGCTCGCAGCCAAACGCAGACTCCGGACTCTGCACAGCATCATCAACCTCCTACTTCGACAGCGTCATCCAGCGTACCACTCACCACAACCCGTTCCGGCCGGATCATAACGAAACCAATACGATTCGTTCATTTTGCTGATTAATACAAACCATAAATACTCAACAATGGTACCTTTTTGCTTCGTGATTTCCATCCCAATAGACTTAAGACAGTTACGACTATATTGTCATTACTAACGTTTGACATTATCGTGCATCACTGTTTGAACTAGTAATTATTTTGCATTTTCTGCATGTTTTGCAAACCTTCGGTTTAGTTAGTGACATTATATCCAAACCGCTGTGTTGTATACATATATTCGCCTGATTTTTAACATTTGCACATGCTCTAGATATTGGCAAAATATGTCTAATATCATAGCTATTTTGCACTTTTTGCCTGTTATATTCAGTAACTTCCCATGGTTACATAGGCTACACTCGTTCCTAGTACTCACGTATATAAATGTAGTGTGTTTTGTATTTTTGTCCGATGATCGCATTCAGTTTGAGTAATTGCCAATGTCTCTGTGCATGACTCATCATTTTCATGTGAATTTGTACCATTTTACTTACCTTTACGAACATAGTAACACTCATTATTTCTAGACATGACGTCATACGTTTGATTCCCAGACATACATATATATAAATGTGTGCCTAGTTAAGGACATCTTTATAATGGTAGTATTATTAATGTTATTACTATTATTGTACTTTTACCTTCTCACGTTTGTTACTATGTCCATATCTGTACTTTCAGTATCTTGTTGCATGCACTTATTATTATCATCAAAATTACGTTATTAGAATTATTATTGGTGTTATTAGCAATCTCTGTCCACACTATTATGTGCATATTCGTAATACTTTTGGTTTTCTGATTTGCATTATATTTACATTAGCTACTGTTATAGACATACGCACGTTGTTTGCATGTTTAGTGTCATTAAACGTTCCACAAGTATTTCTGTAAAGTTATTTATGTATGAAACATTTCATTTGTTTTCTTTTCCCCCTTTTTTGTATCTGTTATATTCACCATTTATCCTTGGTACTGTAGTGTCTCCTCCGGACACTCCGGAGGGGAGCCATGTGCTGACTGGCTTAATGATATATTTTGTAAAACTCTATCAGTGTTACATGTGTAATCAATTCTTATTTTAATTTGTTATTAATACCTACTTTGCTAACGTTGTTTAAATGTATCATTAAAATAATTGTACTTTACACTTTACACACTTGGCCTGTGGCGCTAACTGCTGCTTTCGAAAGCGCAAATACATTGTTGCTGTATTATTCTTCGTTCTGATTGAGTTTTCTCTACCGAGTGCTTGGATTAATAATTGAATCCCTTTTATAGCATCGGAATCGCATACTCAACGTCACATTGACTCTACCTAGCTTTGCTGACCAGAACGAAACTACACAGGACACCAGAAAAGGCACAAACGTGTGGTGGTCGCGTGGGACATTCGTCATTCAGTCCGAATTTTGCTGTTAATCCAAGTAAACCACATTCTACTAGACATTATACTTGTTATATATACTTATATTAACAGTTAACATAGTATTTGTACGAATTTGTGTCTAGTTGTAAGGCAATATTGACTCTATAGTGTTCCGTGGCCACTACACTATACGTCCATTATCTAAGACTAAATTTTATCCATTAATAACAGGTTGTATTTCTCCGGATCAAAAAACAAAACTGCAAAAACAAAAGTTGAAAAAACAAATTCTGATTGAACATTTAAGTAAAACTAGGCATTTCTGGAAAAAAGTTGCATAAGAACACATAATATGTAGTATATTCATTCCTAAGAATAAATGATGCACACTAATAACTAACTAAATTAACGAAAGTTAGAAATTTGACGATAAGCACGAACAATAAACCACCCAATTTTAAGATTTTAGGTTCCAGTTATAAAGAAGGACTAGATAGTCGCCGATATTCTCAATATTTAATCATTCTCAATACTATCGCTACTAGATTATAGAGATTATTTTGCCATTTGTCTTACTAATTTCATACGTTGTGCAAATTTAGTATTGCAACTTGGATTGATGGATAATTTCAACCGATTCTACGCTGACTACAGCAAGCTATCGATAACTATCCTATTGTTCTTAATTCCCAAACCACAAAACTCATCCCGCTTCCTCATTCACATTCTAGTATTAGATGGGAAGAATCTGATTTAGATCAGTGTCTAGATGAAGACACGTGACTGGCTGATGGTAGCGGAATAGATGTGTCTGTGATAATGTGACTATATTGCGTCAATATATCTTATTAATGGCAATTATTATTATTATTGTGCCGTGTGATTCACCTGATTCTTGATTGTCTACTCAGATTGTTGTCTGAGTCGGAATAGTAAGGCAAGATTGATGCTAGCCGTTAGCCCTCGAATTGTATGTATAAGTAGCTTCAAAAGTACAACTAACCAGCCCGCAACCTTAACAGTAAATAGATAAATGACTCGTACCCTCTTTAATATAGTTGGAATTTACGTCTATTTATGAATGTATTTAATTTATCCAGAGCAGATTTCGTGTACTCAACTTTGAGTCACAAATTTTGTATGAGGTGGGCACTGATATAACACAACTGCGCAAACCTCAGCGGTTAAAGTATGGCTGGAATCTCCAACCTATTAGTTGGAAATCGAGTACGTAAACTGTGAAGTCCCGCCAGTAGTACGAGTTATTTATTAATGTAATGTGAATTAGTTAACATTAAATTACTTAATATTTGAGGAGAGTGTATGACTCATAAAAAATCAGGACTCAGAAAAGATTGTTTTATTAAATTAAAATGGTTACTACTGACTTACTGCGGTATACCAGCCTCAATGACTTTCGCTATGATCAACTTACGACGTGTACGAAATGGCTAATTAAACAACGAAACAGAACATAATTACTGAAAAATGGAAATGCATTGAAATATCTGACACTGACAATAGTATTACATCTTTTGATAACTCTAGTGACTCAATTAATTTGGATTGTTGTAGATCATTTGAACTAAGGAAATAATTGTAGGTTCTCATTAATCGTGAACAGTAAAAGGATTCTTAACTGTTATAATGAGTGAATGAAATGACGTTCGATAGGTAGTGTGCAGTGATACGATGTGGTCAGATAATGGCTACTCATCGAACCAACTTAAATGACATCAAAGACAAGATTTTTAGTCAGAAAAATAAGTTACTGTATCTCCTCTTACAAAAATTAACAGCCAAATAAATAGGACGATTGGAGGTTATCAACTTTGTAAATCACTTCCTTACCAATGATTTAAGATCTAGTTGTTGGGTGTTATTCTTCCTCATCACATAGGATATCAGGTAAACAGACAGTATAAAGCTGAAAGCACTTGACAATCAGTCTTTGTCTATTATGGGACGTTTTTCAAAGTAAATAGAAAAATAGTTAATTCGAAATGTTATGAAAACAAACTAAATGTCCCTTTACTAAACAGGACATCGACAACAGTAAAAGAGATATTTGGTACGTCTCATCTAGTCTTCATCGACCGATCCAAAACAATAACCGGCTTATAAATGTATGTTTATATGTGAAGCTTGAACTTAGGTTTAATAGAAGCAAACTACAATATGTGCAGAAAATTCGATGAACAAATTCATCTGAAGTTTAATGTCTAATTGTTATGAAGCAAAATCAACAGTTAAAATAGTGAGCTTTAGCATGATAGTATGCTAATAATCGCCTTACTCTAAGTGCAAGTCCAAATTGGAATGTGTTGACTAGACTATTTCCAAAATATCTGTGGTCGTGGGTGATTCGAGAACATAACAAGAGTTATTTCTTTATATTTTATGTGAACCTTTATATTCTTAGAACTGTACCTTAAGCTGTTTCATTTATTCGAAATATAACTTGTTTTATTTTCATACCTATTCTGATTTGGGTGAAATACTATACGAGTAGGAACATAATAGTTGTATGAAGAAAGTTATCTTTAGACTTGAGTATTATATTACCTTTTAACGTTTTCTAGTAATTAATAGAAGGCAAACTGTAAGCAAATCATCTGCGTTTAGGCATACATCATAAGAAACAAAACTGCTCGTTTTGACTAATACATTTTGGCAAGTTATTAAATAGGTTTGAAGAATGTAAACTGTTAGTGAGTATGTGCACTAGAAAATGAAGGTAAGATTTTATCTAGACACTAATAACTAGAAAGCTTTTCATTTTTTTTGCTAAAACATTTAGATACTGTAAATTTTACTCATTAATAATCAAACATGAACTCAAGCTGATCATGTAATAAAGCAAACTAATACATTAGATTTTAATGAGTCAAATATGAATGTGCGCTTAAATGGTGTTGTTAAACGATAGAAAACTATAGAATTCGAATGAAACAAAAGTATATTTATATATATAGCGACTAAAAATGAACAGTAGAAAGGTTTTAACTTTCAAATAATATATTACGGAACTAAATTCTTTGATTTCGCTAACCTGGAAGTAGTACACAAAAACATTGGGTTCCATTATATGGTTCTCATTTTCTTTACGTTGCTTAGAGACTGTAGATTAAAATGTTACAGTAAGCATAAACGAACTTATTCACCACATAAGATACATATCGAAAACTGTGCACATCTGATGAACCTATACACCAAATGAATATAATGATTTGATATCTTAACAGACAGCTTCATTTAACCATAATTTAAACATCAATTGTACCTTTAAACTCCAATATGTAGTTGTAGAAGCTATAACTATTAGTTTTAAAGGATCTACCGTTGAGTAATTCCAAATAGTAAGGATAGTCAAGCTCGGCCACTAGATTTAAAAAGTTCAGAAACTTACATGATAATTATTATGCTGTATTTCAGTCGATTACGAGCATAACCTTCACCAGCTCAATACAGTGACCAAAGACAATGGAGACTGATTATTCTGTCTGCAAGCCTGTTTCAATGCTACTAGTTCTGGGTGGCAATAAAAGCACACATTTACGAGCCAGTCGGTCAAATCAGGTCTATATTTCACGTACTCGCTTATGTAAAAGGAAAACATGGCGGCATAGCTGACCAGTTAAGCAAATCGCACCAATACAAAACGAGGACAACAGTGGTAGGAAACTTGAGTAACCTGCACACAATAAATTAGTCACAGTCCATGAATGCAGTAACAAAGGCCAAATGGGAAATCAGAAGAAGAGAGATATATAAATAATAAAAACAAAATATTTAATACATAGCATCAAAATATATGGAATAATCTGAAAAATAGTACTTCGAGTCAATTATTACCCATAACTCATCCGTTACATCGACAACGAGATAAGTATACAAGTAATCATAGAAAGTAATGGTAAAAAAGTACATATTGATAGTAGGGTGGTAGATGTATCACTAATAAGACTAATAACAGCTTAGATAAATATTTTAACATACGGTAAGATTATAACACTAAAAAAGGTTTCAACACAAGAAATAGGCTAGAACTAAGAAATATAACTGTTAAAATAATGATTACAATTGACATTAGTTAGGAAGTGTGTAAATTGTTAGCTCGAATTTATAATGAAGAAGAGGCAAGGAGTGAAAGAAATTAGAAGGAAAAATGACTTGTTAGGTTTTATATAGCCTGGAAAAAGATACACTTGCTTTACATAGTTGGTTAGATGATAATATGAGGGGAATAATTGCTAAGATAATAATAGGAGTAATATGATGAAATGCAATGCAGGATAAGGATAAAATGCACTGAGATAAACAAAGCATATATAGTAGTTAGCTGCTTAATACTGTAAATCAGAAACGTTACAAGTGAGAGGAGTGGCACTAGTTTTATTGATTAGTAACAGTTTGTGTTCACAGATGCGGTCACTGAACCCAAAGCTATACTTGGTTTCGAAAGTCGGTGAAACTAAACTACACCACTGACCTTGAGGTACCTTTTAGCCAATGAGAATGCACTGGTATATAAAATCATTATTTATTATGGAAAACGAAATTTTGAAAAACGTTTACACATGATACATTGTCTTCACATGATTTATGAACTTCTGGAGGTTAGAGACGGGTTCATTGAGTTTAAATACCAAGAACCTACCAGTAAGTTTAAAGCAATTATTACATACCCATTCGGTTTTTAGAGATCTCCCTCTATTATATTTTCTTTTTATAATGGTCGTTTCATCTATTTCAACGATTGTTCCGATGCTTCCGAGTGACAGATTTAAGCGTAACATGATTTCTGAGCATACGTCTCTACAGTGCTGATACCATTGCACCGCTAATACTTCGCTTACATCTGTAAGAGACGATGTCAGCGTGACAAGTAACTGCATAATCCACAATACAACCAATATGCAAGTTTGCCTTAGTGTCAGTTTAGACTTGCTGAAAAAACTGCCTGTTCTTATTGATTTTCTTCGCCAGCAGCCATTACAACGAAACGTTACTCCATCTCGACTGTCTCTGTACTGTATTTGAGTCATATTGAGGCCACAATCACAAATGAACTCACTAAGGAGTAGTCCAAAAGCTTGTAGATTAGAAATAATAATGTCCTCATTAAAAATCGCAATAAGCCGATCTAAAGTAAGCATCTTGAACCTAAATGCGCGCGCAACCTTGAAAGTAATAACTTGATTCTCATTGGCCTTCTCAAGGTAGGAGGAGTAGTTTAGTTTTACCGCCAGCAGTGAAGAATATTAAAGCAGTTTTAGGTTATCATCGCTATCGGATGATAATTTTATTGGACAGTATCTTTTACAGAGTTGTAGTCAATAACTTAAAAAGTAGTTGGTATAACGTCAAGGAGTCAAAGAGAAAGCCTTGGAGCTATGGGGTTCTGGGTTACATAACCGCAGCTTCGTAGTCTTTATAGTATTATGACCTAGTTTGTGTTTGTGATCCCCCAGGCTGATATTGACTGGATCATCCAAATGCAATGTATTTATTCTATATGCTATCAAGTAATGAAGAGGAGAGTAAGATATTAAAGCAAATTTAAATGCGAGACAATAATGTGGGATGTCAACCCCCTGTCTACTAGTCATCCATGCATCAACTAACATTCCCCATTTTCCTTTTTATTCCTTATTGAATTGTCTCTTCTTGGTTTCTCAATGGGCTTATGACCACTTAAATATACTCTACATCTAAGATTCTGCGACCAACTAAAATATGTAGCAGTTTTTAATAAAGTATAGGCATAAATGTAGGTGACAAACGTATTTTTACTTGACAGATAGGATTAGCTACCAAGTAGTTAGTACATGTTGTAGTAGGACATTGTTATTGCTTCTCTTTGCTTTATTCTTACCTTGGGAAAGTGTAAGACGCCGCACAACCTTACTAAACAAACGTTCGAATTTAGATTAGGAATAATCCGTCTCGTAAATATATAAGTCATAAGCACTTGAATGACCATTTATGGTATGGTAGTCAGTTTTCTCAGAATATTTGTTGGTTAATTTCGACGTTCGCTTCTGCGTCAGTGCCGTCTGTATTCTGCCACGTCTTATTTACTTTACATCTGTTTACCTTCCTAGTATAATTTTTGGTTTTATGACATTGCGTTATTGTAGTTGCTTCCTGACATACTTCATGTTCCTTATTTTCATAACTTTTCAGTTTACTTCCCTCAAATTGTTTACTATTTAAATCTTCTGTATGGGTCGCCGCCGAAGTAGTAATAAACCTCCACCAAAAAGGAAAACTATTGTACCATTGGACAAAGTATTTAATTGTCCATTTCGCAATCATGGTCGATCTTGTGAATTCGCCATGTAAGTTTACTTCAGTTAGTCTTATGTTTCCACACTCTAGGCAACGAGATAATAATATTGGTTACATTAAGTGTGTAGTGGCCACGCAACACTATAGAGTCAATATTGTCTTACAACTAGACACAAATTCGTACAAATACTATACTAACAGTTAATATAAGTATATATAACAAGTACAATGTCTAGTAGAATGTGGTTTACTTGGATTAACAGCAAAATTCGGACTGAATGACGAATGTCCCACGCGACCACCACACGTTTGTGCCTTTTCTGGTGTCCTGTGTAGTTTCGTTCTGGTCAGCAAAGCTAGGTAGAGTCAATGTGACGTTGAGTATGCGATTCCGATGCTATAAAGGGATTCAATTATTAATCCAAGCACTCGTAGAGAAAACTCAATCAGAACGAAGAATAATACAGCAACAATGTATTTGCGCTTTCGAAAGCAGCAGTTAGCGCCACAGGCCAAGTGTGTAAAGTGTAAAGTACAATTATTTTAATGATACATTTAAACAACGTTAGCAAAGTAGGTATTAATAACAAATTAAAATAAGAATTGATTACACATGTAACACTGATAGAGTTTTACAAAATATATCACTAAGCCAGTCAGCACATGGCTCCCCTCCGGAGTGTCCGGAGGAGACACTACAGTACCAAGGATAAATGGTGAATATAACAGATACAAAAAAGGGGGAAAGAAAACAAATGAAATTTTCATACACTAAATAACTTTACAGAA
>JALJAT010000096.1:0-19065 GCA_034768735.1 Schistosoma mekongi | reverse complement strand
AACGCATCCCTGAACCAATATCGATATTTCACACTCCTTTTCTGTTATTATTTTATTTTATTGAAGTGATTTCTACTAGTGGTGGTGGTGGTGTTAATCTTGCGGTGCCATGGTGGTATGGCAACTTGAACCGATGCACACATGTGCCAGGTTCTATGTTGATTGTACATACATACCAACCGACCCGCCTTATATGATAGGACCTAAAGGTACTGTATTCTTCCAGTCAAATATCATTGGTCGTTCATAATATAAAAACCACAAAATTTACAGCTGTCAACTTTAATCTTTCTTGAACACAGAGAATGTGGATCAGAGGGAAAGAATTAAATTATGGAAAGAAAGGTATGAAATAAGTTAAAAGAAAGTAGAAAGCGGATCCATCACTATATCTGCTTCTAAGCCACGCCACTCAGTCTTCAACCGTTGGATACGACAATAAAGCGAGCCCCAGACAAGTAATGTACATTTTACAACACAGCTCAGACCAATAGTGTTGTGCTGTTGCTATTGCTCTGATAATATTATGTATTAGCCCCGTTTAGCATTTCTACGGTTAGACAACGACACCGATTCGATCCCAGATCAGAACAAGAGTACAGCAGGTGGCAAAATGTATTGAGAAAATAACAGCAGAAGGCAAAAAGCAAATAATTACACTAGAGTTTATATAAGCATCGGTATAAGAATATTCCAGTAACTTCCCCGATTGTCCGTCGGCTGATTGGCAAGAATGGGCCAATCATAGCACAGCTTCGTGAGCATGTTTTGAGCATGCTTTAATTAGGATCGTTTCGTGCAGACAGTCAGTGACTTCATGGACTGATGTCATGTTTGATTTTGGCCGTCCATAGATTTCGTTCATCAGACTTCAATATCAGTCAATATCGGGGGTCGGGGTGGGCAGCGGTGAGTCATTTCTAACATATGTCCCAACTACCTCAGTCGATGAAGATTCGCAATCTCATCAACTGATATGCTATTCTTCACCAATGCCCAACGTCTGGACTAATTATTACTTACTCAGCGAACGCAGTAAACGTGAGAGATGTTTTGAGGGCATCGACTATTGAATACCAATAACTTACGAATGTCACCAAATCTTAGAGACCACGTCACCATGCAGTGGGATGAAACGGACTACTGTGTAGTATATCCGTCCTTTAACTGATAGACGAATATTTCGCCTACGACAAAGGTGTCGTAAAGTGGCAAAAGCCTAACAAGCTATATAAATCAGTGTCGAGATTTCGTCAGACACCAACCCATCAATACTAGTCAAACTTCCAGTATAAGTAAAGTGGTCGACGCGTGCAACTACTTTGATCACTACCATTAGTCTAAGTGCTGACGCAGACCAGTCCTGAAACAACTATTTGCACCTAGCAGGTAAGAAGAGCATCCCGAAAATGTTTGTATTATCACTCATAGCTATGAGGACTCCGAATTTTGTCAAGGTTATAATAAAAAAGGACTATGCCGTCTGTGTATATTCGAAGTCAATTTGTGGACCTCTTAGTAGGAGAATAATTCCTAAAAATTTAAATGATGAGAGCGTTGTGTGTAGCAGCAATTCTATGATGAAACCAAACAAAATTGGAGAGAGTGAATGGTTTTAATGGACACCACTTGAGGTTACAAGTTCAGATGACAGTTCCTCATATGCTGTAGAGCGAATAATTGATTAAAGTTAAGAGCTTTCACAAGGTTTATGTACTTCTGAGATACGCGTTCGAATAACAGACACTACCATAGAACCTCTCGATATACAGAGTCATATGCCGCTTTCCAGTTATGGAAAACCACCGTTGTAGGACGCTGATGCATATGTTTATATTTTAAAACGTGATGAATGGTGAATACTTAACCGATACAACTGCGACCAGGACTGAAACAAGTCTGGTTTCCTCGCATATGCATTTCACGGGTCGTAATTAGGCGACCGATAATTATTGAAGCCAGTATTTAAGCTAAATCCCCATCCTTAAAGGCGAGTAAAGTTGATTCATCCGGATTCGCTGCTTCTTCTAGACTCAGATTGGTTATTTCTTGGGAAAGAGCTGAATAGTTGGCAATTTACAGTAAGAATGGTATAATATCACAAAGACAATAAAACTACGACAGCTGAGGCTCCTCTTAAATTTTAAAGAAAGACAAAAGCAATGTATTTTAGAAACTGCCCTTCCAGTGAATAAGTGTCTACAAATAGCTTCGGAACCTAAAATTCTGAGATAATCCTAATGACTGGATTGATACTAGTCTCATAATTCCCACAGATATCAGTTTCATTAGATACGTCACGTTTAAATGACTTACACGACTTAACATGAGGCCTTGAACAAGACAAACTGATTCAGAAACAAATATAAATAGTGTGAGACTGGTTAGCGTTTTTTTAGTAAGGTTGTTTTTCACAGAATGGAGTGGCTAACACACGCCTAACCCTTGGCTTCATTTA
Source organism: Schistosoma mekongi (assembly GCA_034768735.1). Classification (NCBI taxonomy): domain Eukaryota; kingdom Metazoa; phylum Platyhelminthes; class Trematoda; order Strigeidida; family Schistosomatidae; genus Schistosoma; species Schistosoma mekongi. Next base: position 16,607 of record JALJAT010000096.1, on the reverse strand, counting down.
CTAAGCGCACACTAATGTGCCTAGCTTCAATCCTTACTCTAGTTATGAGCGATAGTGATACTACCCAGTTTCCTAATCAATGTCGGTGTAGTGGGGTTAGAATCTGCGATTTAATTGCTGAAATCGAACGCCTTAACCACTGCACGAAACTAGATAATATGACCTTATATACCAAAGTAAAATGATTAATCTTAAAATAAGTGGTAGGATTCACATACAGAAATTGTATCAGGATCTACCATTTCGAAAAGCAATGGATAGACTGTTGAGTCGAAAAATCGATTCAGAATGAACGTTTGAGAATACATTCCAACACGAGCAGTTATGAAACCAGTCCCGTCAATTATTACATGTTTTAAACCTGTAGATGGATCATTTAGATCTGATTTTTGCAATAAACACCCTTCCAGTCTAGATGTATCGGTAAAAACAGAAGTTTGGTTTAGACAAATTGCCCCCCTTATTCATGAAACAAACAAAAGAACTAATATAACAATTACATATAGGTGAAATAAATATGCCCTGAAAGTAAGACGATATACATAAAATAAACAAAAACATAAACCAGAAAGTCGTGAGGGACGGAGAGATGTTACACCTATGCATCTCTAATGCCAGTGAAATTTCATAAACTGAGCACCGGTGTCGGTAACTAATTTACGATGCACAAATCGCTGGGGTCACGTACATACATGATCCAACCATATCGATGTTCCTCTATGATGACATCAGCTAAATAATTGTTAATTCACTCGACTGTACTTTCTTGAATTTAGCCTTATTAAAAATTTTGTTGCCCCCCGAATCCTTCAAAGACTATGATGGCCAAATATAGTGTCGTCGAACATCAGTTGGTTGAAGATACGAGGTTTCATAAGTAAGTTGTAGAGCTGTACTCGACGACATGTTGAAAACACGACATTACAGTCAGGCGACAAAAGATACCCAAACCGGAATAAACCACAGTGACCTCCACATCATGCAGAGATTCCTTACACCTGTTACACTATCGCTAGCACCTACACAAACCAGACACAAACAAATGTATGTAAAGAATATCGTCGTTCTTAAATCAATGTCAGAGGCTAGGTTTCGTTTTCTAGTAATTCGATGTTCATTAAGATATAAAGTTCTGAGAGTAGCAATCATATTTGTTGTCGATTTTTATATTATCAGTGCAAATCTATTCCATTCATCATGCTACAATCGCTCCGTTATATCAGTTTGTGATCTTTATTATTCTACCTGCTTTTTAGTTGCATTATTCATGATACTGTTCTCAATGGCCTACAGAGTTCAGGTTCATCTAAATGTCGCTGATTGAAGTACAATACTAGTTTGTTTTAATTTAAAGATTCCCTTTGCTTTTATAATTAACAATTGTGGCATAAAGTTTTGATTAATTATCATAGGCATTTAACGTAATTATGTTAACATGCACAGATTCAATTTTTACCACACTGAATGTGTAAGGGTTGGTGAAATCTCTTTGGCTGCCTAAATCAAAGTAAGCCTATTTTGGTGTGGACTTGTGACTTAATGGTTCGAAACCAAACACTAACCACCAAACCACTGCTATGCTAACACATGTGGTTAGTAACTACAAATAATGTATATACTTATACAATCGAATAATACAATATTTTGTCTTTTGAAAGCTACTATAAAATATACGTTAGGCGTTGTCCATTAAAGGTTTTGTTTTACAATGTATATATTTAATTTTCAAAAAAATATGAGGTTACAAATTAGCGAAAGTTTCAACTTCTTACTTCTGTATAAATTTCTGGTACTGGTCTGAATAGAACATTCCGGGTGGTATAAAATGAACAACAAAGGATACACCAGGGGTCAAATTTTCGTCAGACTTCTCTGATTGAATAGAGTTGAACAACTCTTCGTTAGACATAAATGCAGAGATATAATCAGAATCCGGACAATCGATAAACAGCATATTCCCTGATGGTAATGATGGCGTAGTCACTTCATCAGGTGATACCTTGGCAGTAAATAAAAGTAAACAAAAATGTATAGCATGATAATATTATACAGACAGGATTGGAATGGTGAATATTCCCGTAACTGTGTACAATACATATTTCAAATGATCACCCAATCTAACGAAAGGCTTTTACTGTGGCAAGTTAAAATACCTATCTAAACAAAACAATTTTTACCTCACGCCTTGAGTATCACATAGAAACTCTTGAAGGAATTAATCCGTAACTTTAACAACCGATACTTCTACGGGTACTTTAGTCAGTCCTAGTCGATAGAGCCTAGCACAGTTGTCAACTGAAGCTGCTACAAAGTATCAGGACGACGACATGAAATTGTGACGAATTCCGAAGTAATCAAGATAATTCTAATACCAATGAGAATGCCTAAATATCGAGAATATTTCAGAAGGCAATAAAAGAAACGCCGGAACGCAATACGTGAAGAATGCAAAAATTAAATACATTTGCACTATTGAGCTAAGATATTGCCCTAGAATTTAGTCTATTTCCAAACCGGTAGTGTACATATGCTCCAGGACCCTAAGAGAAGGAAAGGTATGTGACTCACCTTGTTTATTAGTTACCATAGTACTGCATCTCCTGACGATATCACACTGCCTTGTGGACTGATCTAAAAGTCAAGGGCATAGGAGTGGTCTCTTCAAGAAAACCACCCACTTCGGTCCGAAGGCTTGAACAGTTTCCCAGCCCAAACATTATTACAATGATGATGAAGAATATGATCACCTCACTACGATGTCAACCTAACTGAAGCGATTAATCCTATCATTTTAATAAAAGCTCATATTTTATATTCTCACAGATTCATTCTCATTAAAGACCGGTGTCAGACAAGGCTGTTTACTCTCGCCATTCCTCTTCCTACTGGTGGTTGACTGGACTATGAAAACTGCAACATCTCAAGGCAGTCTTGGAATACAATAGACAATATGGAACGTGACTTGAACTTAGCAGATGATCTAGCTTTTCTATCCCACACACAGCAGAAAATACAGATGAGGACGAATAATATAGCAGCAGCTACGGCAACAGTAGGCTTCAACATACACAAAGGGAAAAGCAAGATCCTTCAGTACAAAACAATGAACACTAACCCAATTACACTCGACGGAGAAATTTTAGAAGATGTAGAAACCGTTACATATTTAGGCAACGTCTGGTGCAAATGTGAAGGCGAGGATTAGAAAAGCAAGAGCAGCATTTCTACAACTGGAAAACATTTGGAACTCAAACCAACTTTCAGTCAACATTAAAGTCAAAATTTTCAATACAAATGTAAAGATAGTTCTGTTGTATGGAGCTGAAACTAGGAGAACTATGAAAAGCATCTTACAAAAGATACAAGTATTTATAAACAACTGAATGCATAAAATACCTCGGATCCGTTAGCCAGATACCATCAACAACAACCTGTTGTTGCAGAGAACAAATCAACTTCCAGCCGAGGAAGAAATTAAGAAAAGATGCTGGAGATGGATAGGACACACATTGAAGAAATCACCAAACTGTGTCACAAGACAAGCACTAACTTGGAATCTTCAGGGTTAAAGGAAAAAAGGAAGACTTAAGAACACATTGCATCGGGAATTGGAGACAGACATGAAGAGAATGAACAGCATTCGGGAAGAGCTGGAATGGAAAGCTCGGGACGGAGTTGGTTGGAGAACGCTGGTCGGCAGCCAATGCTCCACATGGGGTAACGAGCATTGATTGATTGGTTGATTTTATTTTAGATCATCTCTTACTTTTATGTTTTCATCATTCATCCAATTCACCGTCTATGGTGAAAATTTTGTCCTATCAGTGTGGTCTGAAATTACTGAGTGGCAGACTATCTGATTGTTGCCACTGATGTCGAAATCTGATACAGCCTCTATGAAGCCGTATGTGCCATATAAACAAGTTTGCTTCAACGTCCCCACATCGATGAAGATGAAAGAACAGATATGTTTGGCTGTCTTTGGAAGGTTTTGATATAGACCGTGGCGAGATTCTGGTCAGGAAACTAACAAAGTTGTTTGTAAAAGTTTCGGGAACTGCGATTATTGCATCATCCTGGAATAAAGTGATTGTGGTCCTCATCTCTAAAGACGATTCATATAATTAATGTAATAATCATCAGGGAATACGTCTACTCTCTACTGCTTCCAAACGATTAGCACCCATTATGTTTCGTAGACTGTGCAGGATGCGTGGAAGATTAGCGAGTAACTGTCAGTTAGTCATGGACGGTGTAGAATTTGGTACATGCTTACAAACATTCAAGTTGTCATACTCCATTAGCATAACGAGATCAAATTTACAAGATTGACAACAAAATATGATTTAAAAGGGAGAATAAAGCAAAGGTGTGTGTGAACGAATACTGAAATTTGAGATTTATTTTAAGATAATGAGTGAATACACATGTGCCACTAAGACCGATTATGAATCATGCCACCCAGTTTCTCTAGCCTCTGATCGCGATTATCACGCGGACCTCAACCAGGTAACCAATATCTGCCAACGTGGCTAAGAGCTATAGTCAAAAATTACACAAACTGATGTCATATTTTGATTTGACCACTTTTAGCCTTTTCCTAATCTATTCCTACAACAGCCAACATTGAGTGACGCGGCAGGAAGTGGTCGAGCAAATGCAGTACATGTCCAGCCACCTCAGTCATTTTTCCAGGGTACTTAGTGTCTAACTTCAATATTGTTTACCTCATCATTCCATGATATACGGGCGATATTTCGAAGACTTCTGTGATCAAAGACCAGAAGTCTACAGCTCATATTTCACAACTAATGATTAAAATAAACAGGAATGTTGTACAGTACATCAGGCATTTCGTTGAGAAACGGATATCTTGTAGAGGCCATTGTTACCCCTAACACTGATGTTTGTACTGTATAATTCTTTATTGATATTTATACTATAAAGTTTGATCGCAGTGTAAAAAATTGTTATTGTTGTTGGCGCGTCGTACAATTGGTGACGCTGGATTTTCTTGGTTCAAATATATATCTGTCGCATCTTCGTTTCTGACTTCTTGATCATACGCGTAATTGATGGTTGTGCGTGTATAAGTCTGGTTACTTACGAAGACGAAAATACGGGATATATAGTTGTTGGTTCCAACGAAGTTACAAATCCAGCAGTATAAAATAAGTCAGTCTCATATTCTGAAGGTACCAACAAAGTGGTGAGCTGACTCAACGAACACGTTATTCCGTTTGCAGCTTTTCTGGATTAGCTGTGTCTATAACTGCAACATTACCTTTGGAATTATTTGTTTTCATCTGCTTCGGCTACCTTCAGATATTTTGTATCGTGCTTTATACAAGTGCACACATACTGGTTATTTGGACTCATTTCTCCTCATTACTAATGAAGATACAATTTATTATGTTTTCTGTCTCCACGGATTACTAGAGCTTCCACATACTAACGACATTTTAACATTTCATTTAATCCACTAACGAGGATTATATTTTATTCACATATTCAGCTCATATCTTGTTTTGTGTCCGCAACTATTAGTGAGTTTGCTTATTAATTTGCAATTAATTTTTGCTTGCACTCATTTTATATCGTACGTTACATATTATTGTATTTTTTTCCCTCGGTTTCGTCATTGTGTTGTCATGTCCACTAGCCCTGATCTTTCTTCATACTTTAATACGGAGTCTGTAGGTGCTATAAGCCTTAATGTACCTTTTAGTTCTCTTGATCCAGTCTTATGGTTTTCTCGCATAGAGAATTATTTTCTGGCGCACAATATTGTATCTCAGAATGTTAAGTACGGGTACGTTAGTTCAATGCTACCTGATGACATCGCTAATCAAGTTAGGGACAAATTGGTTAATAAAGATCCTAAAGCGCCTTACGACGCCCTAAAGCAAGCAGTTATAAAAGCAACATCATTGTCAGATCATCAAGCTGTCGACCAACTACTAAGCACTGTACAGTTAGGTGACCGAACACCTTCCCAGTTAAAAAACTATATGAAAACATTGCTAGGTGATAGAAAGGTCGATAACCAGCTATTTTATCAACTATGGTTGCGACGTTTACCTCAAAATGTTCAGCAAATACTGGCTTACGGTGATGGTGATGTTAATATTGATAGATTAGCCGATATTGCCGATCGGATTTATGAAAGAATGAAAAGTCAGGCGGTTGCGCAACTTAGTCGGCCAGCATTGACAGGGGAAATAGACTCCTTAAAAGAACAGATAGAAATGCTGCGTGGAGAGATCTTAGCACTGCGACTGCACAACGCACCACGCACTCGATCTAGACAGCGATCTCATAGCAGAAAAAGGTATTCACCTACCAGAACACACACTGCTGATATTTGTTGGTATCATCAAACTTTTGGTGACCGAGCTAGACGGTGTTCTTTACCGTGTAACTTTAAAAAAGCGCCTTTCGGTAAACGGCGAGGCCAGTGGTCGGTGACGACTGCGACTTTAGCGAAAGGACTCAACACAGCCGTCTATTTTATGTGAAGGATCTGAATACCGATACGCTATTCTTAGTGGATACAGGGGCAGAAGTTAGTGTAGTCCCACCTACAACCACAGAAAAGAAAAGCGTTGATCCAACAGTCGTTTTACGTGCAGCAAACACATCCGAGATACGAACCTATGGAAAACGCTCGCTAATGCTCAATTTGGGCCTTGACACTAGTTTTGAGTGGAAATTTATTGTAGCAGAGGTGATGTTCCCAATAATCGGGATTGATTTTCTCCGGCACTATAATCTCTTAGTAGACCCAAAACGTCATCGACTGCTTAGTGCTGAGCATCACGTCTATATCAGTGGAATAGTTACCGATTCTCCTTCCATGTCGTTGTTAGTGGTTCAGAAAACTCCGGGTTGCCCGTATTTTTCACTGCTTCAGAAATTTCCTGAGCTGCTAAAAGTTACATATGAGAATACGCTAGTGAAACATGATATCGTGCATCACATAGACACAACCGGACCACCTGTCCATTTTCGACCAAGACGATTAGACCCTAAGCGCTTATTAATTGCCAAGTCAGAGTTCGACAAGCTGCTTCAGTTGGGGGTCATTCGTCCTTCTAACAGTTCGTGGGCATCCCCACTACATATGGTTCCAAAAAAGAATGGGGAGATACGGCCATGTGGCGATTATCGCGCTCTGAACAAGCAAACCATTGCCGATAGATACCCGATTCCCCATATTCAGGATTTTGTTAATAATATGTCAGGCACTACAATTTTCTCTAAGATTGATCTGGTCCGAGCCTATTATCAGATCCCGGTAGCACCTGCCGATATCAGCAAGACGGCGATCACCACACCCTTCGGGTTATATGAGTTTCTTCGCATGCCTTTCGGGCTCACCAATGCAGCACAAACCTTTCAGCGGTTCATTGACACAGTGCTTCGAGGGCTGCATTTTGTATACGCATATATTGATGACTTGATGATAGCGAGTACAACACCAGAAGAGCATATGGAACACCTACAGCAACTTTTCCAGCGATTGAAGGAATATGGTGTAACAATTAACCCTGACAAATGCGAGTTCGGCAAGCAATCACTTCAATTTTTGGGCCATGTTGTGAACTCCACGGGAATTACGCCCATTCCAGAAGCTGTAGAAGCCATCAAAAACTATCCTTTACCCAACTCGTTTAAGAAACTCCGCCGATTCCTCGGCTTGATTAACTTCTATAGAAGATTTCTTCCACACTGTGCGCATATAGCTCAGCCTCTAACGGATCTTTTGAAAGGACGTTCCCGGTCTTTAAACATGACTGAGACAGCAATTGAAGCTTTTGAACAATTAAAGGAAATGTTAAGTTCAGCAACCTTGCTTTCCCGTCGTGACACCAACGACCCTCTAGCCTTAATGACTGACGCATCAGACATGGCGGTCGGTGCAGTTCTTCAACAGTTCATCAATGGTCAGTGGGAACCATTGTAATTTTTCTCCAAACGTCTTAACACATCGCAGACTAGATATAGTACGTTTGGCAGAGAGCTCTTAGCAGTTTATTTGGCGATCAAACATTTTAGACATATGCTTGAAGGTTTCGCTTTTACTATTTTTACCGACCATAAGCCACTCACGAAAGCATTTATCACGAAGCATGACAACTACAGTCCCAGAGAAGTTCGACAATTGGACTTTATCTCACAATTTTCAACCGACATACGCTTCGTCAAAGGAAGTACCAACGAGGTGGCTGATGCCTTATCTCGGTTGACGGTGGCCGCTTTAAGCAATGTTGGAATAGATTACAGGGAAATGTCAAAATGGCAGAAACACGATACCGACATATATAAGCTTTTAGAGTCTCACACGTCACTGAAGCTTCAACAGTTACCCTTAGGCGATACGGAAACACTTACGTGCGATATATCTACGGGGAAGCCACGGCCTGTAGTGCCGCCATCTATGAGACGTTTAGTTTTCGAGAAATTTCATAACCTCTCACATCCAGGCATTAAAGCTACTGTTAAGTTGATATCGGACAAATTTGTTTGGGAAAACATGAAAAGTGATATTCGTCAGTGGACGAAAACTTGCCTGCCTTGCCAGAATTCGAAGGTACATCGCCACACTGTTTCACCTTCAGGATTTTTTCCAGTAACAGACGCCAGATTTGATCATATTCATGTAGATTTAGTGGGTCCCCTACCCCCATCGAACGGCTATACGTATGTACTGACATGTATTGATAGATTCACACGTTGGCCAATAGCAGTACCTCTTAAAGATACAGCAGCGTCAACAATAGCCAGAAAACTTGTTAAACACTGGGTTGCAAACTCTGGAGTTCCTTCTGTTATAACGACAGATAGGGGAGCACAATTCGAAAGCAAATTATTTCAACAGCTAACCGAAATGTTGGGCATCAAACGGTTTCGTACTACCGCTTACCATCCGCAAGCCAATGGCCTCGTGGAACGATTTCACAGACAATTGAAAGCAGGTCTAATGGCTGTACACAGCGATAACAAATGGAGCGAGAAATTACCATTAATTCTTCTGGGAATTCGCTCGACGATTAAACAAGATTTAGGTTATTGTTCAGCCGAACTAGTTTATGGAACTCATTTAAAGTTACCAGGGGAGTACTTCAGTCCAGCAGTAGAAGTTTCTAATGATATGTCTGATTATATTCAACGATTGAAAAGACATATTAAGGAGATAAGATCGCAAGCTCCTCGTTATTCATTGCGCCCTTCTTACGTACCTCGAAACCTCAACGATTGCTCTCATGTTTTCGTCAGGATTGATCATGTACGTAAACCCTTACAGCACCCGTATGAGGGCCCATTTAAAGTCTTACATAGAAACGACAAAACAGTCACTATAGAACGTGCTGGAAAAAGTGACACTGTGAGTATAGATAGAGTTAAGCCTGCATTCATCGAAAGTGGTACCTGTCAACTGACCGAAAAGCTACCGCCAAAGTCGGAGCAACAGTTGAATGACAGCGGGAAGCCAGCAACCGCATCTACAACGCCGAAGTCATCAACCAACCGCACAACACGTTCAGGAAGAAAGGTACACTGGCCACGAAGATATGCAGAAACGATTTTTATATCCTAGTGTTTTTATTCTCAGTTCACTTGAACAAGTCGTTAGTTAAAGCACAATATTATCCAATTTCATGTTTGTTACGTGTAAAACATGCTCTTTGACACTTCATATCTCAAATTCTTTGTTATTTTCTTAGTACCATGCATTTTAGTTAAAGAGTTGTAATAGTTAGTTGTTTAATATGACGAAATATCAGAACACCAGTATTCGTAATTTGTTTTTTTTGTTGTTTTGATTACATGTCGTCGAATTATTTACAAGCCGCTGCTTAACCTATGCAATTATAAATTTAATAAGCAGTATCGTGTACCTTTTTGCAATGATTTATTATGTTTCAAAAACACATTAAAAATTCAAAACTCTCACTTTTCAAATTCATTCATGCTATTTCTTTTTAAAATTAAATTGACATTTTGATATTCGTAACTTTTATATATGATAAGGTTCTGTAGCACTCTTATTTGCTTATCGCATTTTTGTTTTACTGTAATTGTATTCATATTTTATTATTATTCATTTACTTTTCGAACACAGACATTTTTTTAAAATAAATATCTATGTTCTAAGGGGAGGCTAATGTAGAGGCCATTGTTACCCCTAACACTGATGTTTGTACTGTATAATTCTTTATTGATATTTATACTATAAAGTTTGATCGCAGTGTAAAAAATTGTTATTGTTGTTGGCGCGTCGTACAATTGGTGACGCTGGATTTTCTTGGTTCAAATATATATCTGTTACATCTTCGTTTCTGACTTCTTGATCATACGCGTAATTGATGGTTGTGCGTGTATAAGTCTGGTTACTTACGAAGACGAAAATACGGGATATATAGTTGTTGGTCCCAACGAAGTTACAAATCCAGCAGTATAAAATAAGTCAGTCTCATATTCTGAAGGTACCAACAATCTCACCACCACAAGTAACGCAAGTTTGAAAAAGCCAGGCGAACTTTCTGAATCCAAGCAGAAATTTCATCTGACACTGGCCCACCACTGCTGATCAAACCAAAGATAAATGAAGTGGTCAACACACCTAACTACTTCACTCCCCATGACTAACCTAGGCGATGATACAGACAAATCATGAAGTAATAATCTGCATTTAGAGAAGGTGAAATGCATCCCGAATATGTTTACAATTTTATTCAAGGCATGTAAGAGAAGCTGCGTATTGTTAACGTCTTCACTGAGCAGGACTATGTCGTCTGTATATTCTAAATTGACAAGTAAGCCTCCTGGTAGGAGGTCAATACTTGGGAAGTTAGATGAAGAAAGTGTAACAACTAAAAGGATATCTATGACGAAGCTAAATAAGAAGGGGATATAAGGTAACTCTGACGAACATAACTTGAAGTCAGGAATTCTGATGAGTTCGTCACTAACTCTACCTCGATGAGTGGTGCTCGAGCAAACAGCTTTTTTAAGGTTTATGTAATTTAGTGATATGCTTTTTAATGGCAAACACTCACAGAACCTTCCGATTTACGGAATCGAAAGATGCTTTCAAGTCAAGGAATATCACTATTGCCGGTCGTTAGTAAGTATTCCTATACCTTAGAAGCTGGGCTATTTTCAGTGACGTCGTAATGTTAGTGTGACTGAAATGGTCGGGCCTACAACATTTAGGTAAGAGTAGTTCTGCTTAAAACTTGTAACACCCGATCTCACCGAACCGAGGTTGTTTGGTGTCGCTCTAAGTACGGTCATCATTGCTATCGAAGAATTTTGACATCCGGTGGTAACATTATATTAGAAATGTAGAGATTTGGCAACGTGTTTCCAGGATTAGTAACGACAACTCGATTGATATCACCAACTTGAGACACTGGCTCCAGTGGCTTGATCATGCTTTACGAATATCGTCCAAGAAGCTTCCATATTGTCCACTAGTTCCTGATGCTGAGTGGCTGAAAGAAGAGAACAGGTGATCAGCCTATGACATGGCACTGTGGAATAAAAGCTGTAGAGAACTGGGTTCTCTTGGTCCATCTCGACTTCCTGGTTGAGGTCCTAGAGATAGTGCAGTCCAGCAGGTTGAGACGCTATCATATATGGCCTAGAAAGCAGTGGTGATTCTACTGAAGTTTCTGATTAATATCTATGTAACATTACGATGACTAATGTCAATGGAATAAAGTATTTCTTGTTTGCATTCCTATCAGAGCCGTATTTTCTACCTTATAATTTTCGTGTCAGTTTATTAAATTGTATCATTTTTTTCTATGGTCATATTGTCTTTATTTCCCAACAATAATATACTTTATATTGCGTTGCGTATATAATTTTAGAGCTAATTTATGCCAAATATAATGTGTTTAATTAATATATGATGATGATAATGGTAGTTGTGCCAGTAAATGACTAAATGTAGTCTCATCTTAGTTTAAGTTTAATTATAAAGTGAGTGTTGAGAAATTAACCTACTATTGTGCTGACTGACTTAATGATATTATATTTTGTAAAACTCTATCAGTGTTACATGTGTTATCAATTCTTATTCTAATGTGTTATTAATACATACTTTGCTAACGTTGTTTAAATGTATCATTAATATAATTGTACTTTACACTTTATCCACTTGGTCTGTGGCGCTAACTGCTGCTTTCGCAAGCGCAAATACATTGTTGCTGTATTATTCTTCGTTCTGACTGAGTTTTCTCCACCGAGTGCTTGGATTAATAATTAAATCCCTTTTATAGCATCGGAATCGCATACTCAACGTCACGTTGCTTCTACCTAACTTTGCTGACCAGAACGAAACTACACAGGACGCCAGAAAAGGTACATACGTGTGGTGGTCACCTGGGACATTCGTCATTCATTCCGCACTTCGCAGTTATTCCAAGTAAACCACATTCTACTAGACATTGTACTTGTTATATATACTTATATTAACAGTTAATATAGTATTTGTACGAACTTGTGTCTAGTTGTAAGGCAATATTGACTCTATAGTGTTCCGTGGCCACTACATGTTAATGGTGAGCCCGTCTTACTAAACATATTGTTAGTTACGTATATATATATTTAGACTTGAAAAACCCAAAACTACCAATAACGTTTGGTAGTTAACGTTGTTTCTGTGTAGGGCCTGCTGGTTCTTGAGTCACGCACGAATTCGCAACAGAATATCCAATAACACAATTTACTGGTGCAAAACGTGGTACTATATTTAAAAATAATTACAAATTTAGTACACAAACCTCAACAGTTCCCCTTCCCTATACAGTCAAAGGGATTCAAGCAAATTGTACAATTAATCTATAACAAAATAAATACGTAGTAAATAAACATCAAAATAGTTACTTGTCCTAACAAATAAAGCCAACCAACTGAGTCAACCTACTCAGGCATAGACAAGTAAGATATCAAACCAATATGGCTTACAACAAGACCTTGAAGTCCAGTAAAACAAAACAGAAGACCAATAACACGTAGCATATGCTAACAAAAAGGGATATGCAAGGAACTGATTGTGAGCAAATACAATACTGTTATAATATAAAAAAGGGGCAAACAGGAAGAAACAAGATCTGTTATAGAGTCAGAGCACAACAAAATGATAAAATACAAGCAAAGGAGCTGCACAACACAAAAAATACATGGAGGGATTTTCATACAAGCAAAAAACGATTTTACACCGCCGCTCAAAATCCCTCCATATAACACAGAAGATACCTCCAAGACTCTGCCATGGTTCTGTTTATTAACCTAAATAAGAGCCGAGCATGTTCAGGTCTTACACCAGTACGCCTGACCACACTCAACTATTACCTTAAGTCAGTCGGAGCCCTCAAGAAGACAAACCTTACGAATATCTCTTCTAATAGTACCATCTTTCGTCCTGACAGTTACAGTTCTGACAAGGTTATCCTTATATGTTTCACATTTCAGTATTATTCCTAAAGGCCAGTATCCACGTGCCGTCCCATCTATGAAAACAACTACTAGATTTGCTTCTCAGAAATTGCGATGTTACATCAGCCATTCTTGACGACACTGTAGGGTGAGTAGGTATTCTTCCCTACATCTTCGCCAGGACACATCTGCCAAATAGTTGATCTGTCTCCAACGCCGACTATACTTATCTTGCACACCACTTTCTATTGCGTTACTATCACAATCTCTTAGCAACAACAAATTGTTAGGTGTAAGGCATAATCGATCGTTAACGTCGGTTGTCACCGGAACCAAGAGTCGATTATTCAGGATCTTTTCTACCTCCACCGTGCAAGTAATCAAGGTTTCTTCTTGTAACGCTCGATCATTAGAGATGGGCAGCAACAACTGCCGAATAGATCTGGCTTTACGTAGTTTCTGCAATAACTGCATAGTCGGGAGACAGGTTGGCGATATTAGACCCAGAGGATCGGACGAGGATGAAACAACAGACGATATGCCTCTCCTAGTTAGCGGCCTTTCAATTGGATCGAAACAAAATCTAAAAACATCTAACTTCGTATCCCACTCTAATCCGAGAGTTCTCTGAGTAACACCATGGCCTAATGGCGTATCTACTGTTGGTAATCCTCTACCAAATCTCGGAAATACAGCCGAAACCAGTTCTGATTTTGAAACCCACTTCTTTAACTCAAAACCTCCACGTGACATCAACTCGTTTATCTGCTTGACGAAGCTCTTAGCCTGCTCAACTGAAGAAACTGATATCAGGCAATAGTCTACATAAAAACTATCTTGGACAGCATTCTGTACATAGCTATCGTAATGATCGGAAAACATCTGGGCTGTCTTAACCAATGCAAAGTTCGCGCAGAACGGAGAGGAAGTAGCTCCGAATGGATGAGATGTCATCTGATATTCAATCGGCTGCTTTGACAGATCACTATCTGGCCACCATAAGAACCGTAATGCGCCTCTATCTAAATTGGGCACCTTGACCTGCATAAACATTTCCTCGATATCGGCAGAGACAGCTATCAACTCTCTGCGAAAACGTAAAAGTATCCCGACTAAGTATGCGGTAGTATCTACGCCTTGGTACAACAAATCATTGAGAGATACCCCGTCATATTTAGCGGCACAATCAAGAACAATTCGTAGCTTCTCTGGTTTTTTCGGGTTGATTACCGGGTTGTGTGGCAGGTACCAACGGGGTCGATAGTCTAATTTGCGATGCACGTCCGGGACTAACTCGGCGTAGCCTTTACTAATAATATCTTCCATACCTCTAATGTATCTTTCTCGCAAACTAACATCTCGTATCAGCCTGTACTTAAGACTCTCCAATCTCCTCCTGACCAATTCATAGTTCCCCGGGCCCGTGTCAGCACCCTTCCGCCATGGCAATCGTACTACGAAGTGGCCATCTGAGAAATAAGTATTATTTTTCACTATCTCCATGGCTTCTAGATCATCAGATGATATCATCTTATCAACAGAATGTACATCGGCGAACTCCAAGTCGTACATCCTCCTTAGCTGTGCTTCCGTAGATTCAGAACGGCACATGAAGTTTACGCTACTAACGCAACACTTTACGGGTGACATCGGCCCTAAAACAGTCCACCCGAGTAAGGTCCTTACAGCATATGGATGCTTCCGACCACCTAATCTTTGATCCAATACCCAATGAGCTTCCGGGACATCGCAACCAATCAACAATAGGATCTCACCGTTAACGTGATCCAGCGGCAAGTCAGATAAATGAGGCCAATTCTTAACGCTATCGTTCATCCGTACCTTAGACTTGTCAACCGGCAACTTTTCTACTACCACGGCACGTTCGATACGTAACGACTCCTTTCCATCTAACGAGCATACTTCGAACATCCCACTAACTGAAGTTGCTAATTTATTACCACCTAGAGTTTGTATCATCGTTTAAACCCGATCGTACTGCAACCCCAGAGGTTTTACACAATCGGCTCTTATCAAGGTGACATCTGAACCATTGTCTAAGAAAGCGTAGCCTGTAATCTCATTCTGCCCTGACCTTATGCGGATGGGTACTATGCCTAAGCAGACGTTGCTACGCGGCGTTCCCGAAGCGATGCAATGATTCTCAACATGGTGATTATTAACCAACCTTGCAGAGGCTGCACTATGCAGTAATGGGTGATGACGTCTTTTGCAATATTCATACTGACAGCTGTTTTTTAGCACACATCGACTAGCCTGATGAGCTTCTCCCAGACAGACGAAACACATCGCAAGAAATGGTGAGAATAGGAGCAGGCTTTTCACGAGGATATCATCGAAATTGGTTTTTTTTCCACCGCATCGATATTTCTCTTAGTTTATAGGCAATGTGGCCAACATGTAGACACTTCACATACAGTTCCCTATCCGCCACGGCAGATCCGATTTTGATGATCTTGTTTGTTTGAGTAGGCACTTTTGCCCTATGCGATGGATGACGGAGTCCAGACTGAACTTGTTGGTGGCAGGGTGGGGTTGCTATTGATTTTCACTTGCTTTGACTTGGCGACGTCGAGGAGACAGTGGTGGTCCGTGACCCCACTTAATCGCTAAAACCTCGCATCCCGGATGCCACCATGTAGCAAGATGGGGAGAATAGGAGCATGCGTTCACGAAAAGAGATCCATCGAAATTGTTTTTTCCAACCGGGATCGATATTTCTCTTAGGTTTAATAGGCACTATGCCAACATGTAACACGTCACATACATTTCGCCATATCTCTGCAACGGAGATCCTATAATTTGTGATTCTTGTTTTGTTGAGTAGGCACTTTTGCCTCTTATGCGATGAATGAGGAGTCAGACCTGAATTGTGCAGGGTGGGGTGCTATTGATTTCAACGTGCTTTTTATTGCGACTTCGAGGATAAAGTGGTGGTCACGTGACCCCACTTATCGCTAGAACTCTCATCCCCTATTCCAATGTGCAAGAATGGTGAGAATAGTAGCAGCGTTCCACGAGATATCATCGAATTTGTTTTCCACCGATCGATATTTCTCTAGTTTCATTAGGCAATGTGCCAACATGTAGACCAGTCACATACATTTCGCCATATCGCCTGCAACGGATGATCC
>JALJAT010000095.1:0-51329 GCA_034768735.1 Schistosoma mekongi | reverse complement strand
TTCATTGAGTGCAGTTGAAGTAGATGTAATAATGATGTGAAACCATGGATCTGTACTTGCGTAAAGTATCGGCCTTCACAGTATGTGGAGGTGACAGGTTTGCTTCTTTGAGTGCAGTGAAGTGGATGTAAAAATGAATGTGAAACATGGATCTGTACTTGCGTAAAGTATCGGCCTTCACAGTATGTGGAGGTGACAGGGTTTGCTTCATTGAGTGCAGTTGAAGTAGATGTAATAATGAATGTGAAACATGGATCTGTACTTGCGTAAAGTATCGGCCTTCACAGTATGTGGAGGTGACAGGGTTTGCTTCATTGAGTGCAGTTGAAGTAGATGTAATAATGAATGTGAACCATGGATCTGTACTTGCGTAAAGTATCGGCCTTCACAGTATGTGGAGGTGACAGGTTTGCTTCTTTGAGTGCAGTTTAAGTGGATGTAATAATGAATGTGAAACATGGATCTGTACTTGCGTAAATTATCGGACTTCACAGTATGTGGAGGTGACAGGGTTTGCTTCATTGAGTGCAGTTGAAGTGGATGTAAAAATGAATGTGAAACCATGGATCTGTACTTGTGTATTCTGTCGGCCTTCAAAGTATGTTGAGGTGACAGGGTTTGCTTCTTTGAGTGCAGTTAAAGTAGATGTAATAATGAATGTGAAACCATGGATCTGTACTTGTGTATTCTGTCGGCCTTCACAGTATGTGGATGTGACAGGGTTTGCTTCATTGAGTGCAGTTGAAGTGGATGTAATAATGAATGTGAAACCAGTGGATCTGTACTTGCGTAAAGTATCGGTCTTCACAGTATGTGTAGGTGACAGGGTTTGCTTCTTTGAGTGCAGTTGAAGTGGATGTATAATGGAATGTTAAACCATGGATCTGTACTTGCGTAAAGTATCGGCCTTCACAGTAGTGGGAGGGGACAGGGTTTGCTTCTTTGAGTGCAGTTGAAGTGGATGTAATATGAATGTGAAACCATGAGGATCGGTACTTGCGTAAAGTATCGGCCTTCACAGTATGTGGAGGTGACAGGGTTGCTTCATTGAGTGCAGTTGAAGTGGATGTAATAATGATGGAAAACCATGGATCTGTACTTGCGTAAAGTATCGGCCTTCACAGTATGTGGAGGGTGACAGGGGTTGCTTCTTGAGTGCAGTTGAAGTGGATGTATAATGAATGTTGAAACCATTGATCTGTACTTGCGTAAAGTATCGGCCTTCACAGTATTGGAGGTGACAGGGTTTTGCTTCGTTGAGTGCAGTTGAAGTGGATGTAATAATGAATGTGAAACCATGGATCTGTACTTGCGTAAAGTATCGGCCTTCACAGTATGTTTAGGTGACAGGGTTTGCTTCTTTGAGTGCAGTTGAAGTGGATGTATAATGAATGTTAACCATGGGATCTTACTTGTGTAAAGGATCGGCCTTCACAGTATGTGGAGGTGACATGGTTTGCGTTAGTTGAGTGCAGTTGAAGTGGATGTAATAATGAATGTGAAACCATGGATCTGTACTTGCGTAAGTATCGGCCTTCACAGTATGTGGAGGTGACAGGGGTTTGCTTCTTTGAGTGCAGTTGAAGTGGATGTAATAATGAATGTTAACCTGGATCGTACTTGCGTAAAGGTATCGACCTTCACAGTATGTGGAGGTGACAGGGTTCTTCATTTGAGTGCAGTTGAAGTGGATGGAATAATGAATGTGAAAACCATGGATCTGTACTTCGTAAAGTATCGGCCTTCACAGTATGTGAGGTGACAGGGTTTGATTCTATGAGTGCAGTTTAAGTGGATGTAAAAATGAATGCGAAACCATCGATCTTTACTTGCGTAAATTATCTGACTTCAAAGTATGTGGATGTGACAGGGTTTGCTTCGTTGAGTGCAGTTGAAGTGGATGTAAAAATGAATGCGAAACCATCGATCTCTACTTGCGTAAATTATCTTACTTCAAAGTATGCGGATGTGACAGGGTTTGCTTCATTGAGTGCAGTTGAAGTGGATGTAGTATTGAATGTGAAACCATGGATCTGTACTTGTGTATTCTGTCGGCATTCACAGTATGTGGAGGTGACAGGGTTTGCTTCTTGAGTGCAGTTGAAGTGGATGTAATATGAATGTGAAACATGGATCTGTACTTGTGTATTCTGTCGGCCTTCACAGTATGTGGAGGTGACAGGGTTTGCTTCATTGAGTGCAGTTGAAGTAGATGTAATAATGAATGCGAAACCATGGATCTGTACTTGTGTAAAATATCGGACTTCACAGTATGTGGATGTGACAGGGTTTGCTTCTTTGAGTGCAGTTGAAGTGGATGTAATAATGAATGTGAAACCATGGATCTGTACTTGTGTATTCTGTCGGCCTTCACAGTATGTGGAGGTGACAGGGTTTGCTTCATTGAGTGCAGTTGAAGTGGATGTATAATGAATGTGAACCATGGATCTGTACTTGTGTATTCTGTCGGCATTCACAGTATGTGGATGTGACAGGGTTTGCTTCTTTGAGTGCAGTGAAGTGGATGTAATAATGAATCTGAAACCATGGATCTGTACTTGTGTATTCTGTCGGCATTCACAGTATGTGGAGGTGACAGGGTTTGCTTCTTTGAGTGCAGTTGAAGTGGATGTAAAAATGAATGTGAAACATGGATCTGTACTTGTGTAAAGTATCGGCCTTCACAGTATGTGGATGTGACAGGGTTTGCTTCTTGAGTGCAGTTGAAGTGATGTAATAATGAATCTGAAACCATGGATCTGTACTTGCGTAAAGTATCGGCCTTCACAGTATGTGGAGGTGACAGGGTTGCTTCATTGAGTGCAGTTGAAGTGGATGTAATAATGAATGTGAATACCATGGATCTTTACTTGCGTAAAGAGCGACCTGCACAGTATGTGGAGGGGACAGGGTTTGCTTCAGTGAGTGCATTGAAGTGGATGTAATAATGAATGTGAAACCATGGATCTGTTACTTGCGTAAGTATCGCCTTCACAGTATGTGGAGGTGACAGGGGTTGCTTCTTTGAAGTGCAGTTGAAGTGGATGTAATAATGATGTGAACCATGGATCTGTACTTGCGTAAAGTATCGGCCTTCACAGTATGTGGAGGTGACAGGGTTGCTTCATGAGTGCAGTTGAAGTGGATTAATAATGAATGTGAAACCATGGATCTGTACTTGCGTAAAGTATCGGGCCTTCACAGTATGTGGATGTGACAGGGTTTGCTTCATTGAGTGCAGTTGAAGGTGGATGTAATAATGAAGGTGAACCATGGATCTGTACTTGTGTAAAGTATCGGCCTTCACAGTATGTGGATGTGACAGGGTTTGCTTCATTGAGTGCAGTTGAAGTGATGTAATAATGAATGTGAAACCATGGATCTGTACTTACGTATTCCATCGGCCTTCACAGTATGTGGAGGTGACTGGGTTTGCTTATTTAAGTGCAGTTGAAGTAGATGTAATAATGAATGTGAAACCATGGATCTGTACTTGTGTATTCTGTCGGCATTCACAGTATGTGGAGGTGACAGGTTTGCTTCTTTGAGTGCAGTGAAGTGGATGTAAAAATGAATGTGAAACCATGGATCTGTACTTGTGTATTCTGTCGGCCTTCACAGTATGTGGAGGTGACAGGGTTTGCTTCATTGAGTGCAGTTGAAGTGGATGTATAATGAATGTGAACCATGGATCTGTACTTGTGTATTCTGTCGGCATTCACAGTATGTGGAGGTGACAGGGTTTGCTTCTTGAGTGCAGTTGAAGTGGATGTAATAATGAATGTGAACCATGGATCTGTACTTGCGTAAAGATCGGCCTGCACAGATTGAGGTGACAGGGTTTGCTTCATTTGAGTGCAGTGAAAGTGGATGTAATAATGAATGTGAAACCATGGATCTGTAACTTGCGTAAAGTATCGGCCTTCACAGTATGTGGAGGTGACAGGGTTTTGCTTCATTGAGTGCAGTTGAAGTGGATGTAATAATGAAGGTGAAACCATGGATCTGTACTTGCGTAAAGTATCGGCCTTCACAGTATGTGGAGGTGACGGGTTTGCTTCATTGAGTGCAGTTGAAGTGGATGTAAATATGAATGTGAAACCAGGATCTGTACTTGCGTAAAGTATCGGCCTTCACAGCGTATGTGGAGGTGACAGGGGTTTGCTTCTTGAGTGCAGGTGAAGTGGATGTAAGTAATGAATGTGAACCATGGATCTGTACTTGTGTAAGAGTATCGGCCTTCACAGTATGTGGAGGTGACAGGGTTTGCTTCTTTAGTGCAGTTGAAGTGGATGTAATAATGAATGTGAAACCATGGATCTGTACTTGCGTAAAGTATCGGCCTTCACAGTATGTGGAGGTAACAGGGTTTCCTTCATTGAGTGCAGTTGAAGTGGACGTAATAATGAATGTGAATCCATGCATCCGTACTTGCATAATCTATCATCCTTTATAGAATTTGGAGGTGACAGGGTTTGCTTCATTGAGTGCAGTTGAAGTGGATGTAATAATGAATGTGAAACCATGATCTGTACTTGCGTAAAGTATCGGCCTTCACAGTATGTGGAGGTGACAGGGTTTGCTTCATTGAGTGCAGTTGAAGTGGATGTAATAATGAATGTGAAACCATGGATCTGTACTTGCGTAAAGTATCGGCCTTCACAGTATGTGGAGGTGACAGGGTTTGCTTCTTGAGTGCAGTTGAAGTGGATGTAATAATGAATGTGAAACCATGGATCTGTACTTGCGTAAAGTATCGGCCTTCACAGTATGTGGAGGTGACAGGGTTTGCTTCATTGAGTGCAGTTGAAGTGGATGTAATAATGAATGTGAAACCATGGATCTGTACTTGCGTAAAGTATCGGCCTTCACAGTATGTGGAGGTGACAGGGTTTGCTTCATTGAGTGCAGTTGAAGTGGATGTAATAATGAATGTGAAACCATGGATCTGTACTTGCGTAAAGTATCGGCCTTCACAGTATGTGGAGGTGACAGGGTTTGCTTCATTGAGTGCAGTTGAAGTGGATGTAATAATGAATGTGAAACCATGGATCTGTACTTGCGTAAAGTATCGGCCTTCACAGTATGTGGAGGTGACAGGGTTTGCTTCATTGAGTGCAGTTGAAGTGGATGTAATAATGAATGTGAAACCATGCATCCGTACTTGCGTAATATATCGGACTTCACAGTATGCTGAGGTGACAGGGTTTGCTGAATTAAGTGCAGTTGAAGTGGATATATTAATGAATGTGAAACCAGGGATCTGTACTTGCGTAAAGTATCGGCCTTCACAGTATGTGAGGTGACAGGGTTTGCTTCATTGAGTGCAGTTGAAGTGGATGTCATAATGAATGTGAAACCATGGATCTGTACTTGCGTAAAGTATCGGCCTTCACAGTATGTGGAGGTGACAGGGTTGCTTCATTGGAGTGCAGTTGAAGTGGATGTAATAATGAAATGTGAAACCATGGATCTGTACTTGCCGTAAAGTATCGTCCTTCACAGTATGTGGAGGTGACAGGGTTTGCTTCATTGAGTGCAGTTGAAGTGGATTGTAATAATGAATGTGAAACCATGGATCTGTACTTGCGTAAAGTATCGGCCTTCACAGTATGTGGAGGGTGACAGGGTTTGCTCATTGAGTGCAGTTGAAGTGGATGTAATAATGAATGTGAAACCATGGATCTGTACTTGCGTAAAGTATCGAGCCTTCACAGTAGTGGAGGTGACAGGGTTTGCTTCATTGAGTGCAGTTGAAGTGGATGTAATAATGAATGTGAAACCATGGATCTGTACTGCGTAAGTAAAGTATGCGCCTTCACAGTATGTGGAGGTGACAGGGTTGCTTCATTGAGTGCAGTTGAAGTGGATGTAATAATGAATGTGAAAACCATGGATCTGTACTTGCGTAAAGTATCGGCCTTCACAGTATGTGGAGGTGACAGGGTTTGCTTCTTTGAGTGCAGTTGAAGTGGATGTAATAATGAATGTGAAACCATGGATCTGTACTTGCGTAAAGTATCGGCCTTCACAGTATGTGGAGGTGACAGGGTTTGCTTCATTGAGTGCAGTTGAAGTGGATGTAATAATGAATGTGAAACCATGGATCTGTACTTGCGTAAAGTATCGGCCTTCACAGTATTGGAGGTGACAGGGTTTGCTTCTTTGAGTGCAGTTGAAGTGGATGTAATAATGAATGTGAAACCATGGATCTGTACTTGCGTAAAGTAGCGGCCTTCACAGTATGTGAGGTGACAGGGTTTGCTTCTTTGAGTGCAGTTGAAAGTGGATGTAATATGAATGTGAACCATGGATCTGTACTTGCGTAAAGTATCGGCCTTCACAGTATGTGGAGGTGACAGGGTTTGCTTCATTGAGTGCAGTTGAAGTGGATGTAATAATGAATGTGAAACCATGGATCTGTACTTGCGTAAAGTATCGGCCTTCACAGTATGTGGAGGTGACAGGGTTTGCTTCTTTGAGTGCAGTTGAAGTGGATGTAATAATGAATGTGAAACCATGGATCTGTACTTGCGTAAAGTATCGGCCTTCACAGTATGTGGAGGTGACAGGGTTTGCTTCATTGAGTGCAGTTGAAGTGGATGTAATAATGAATGTGAAACCATGGATCTGTACTTGCGTAAAGTATCGGCCTTCACAGTATGTGGAGGTGACAGGGTTTGCTTCATTGAGTGCAGTTGAAGTGGATGTAATAATGAATGTGAAACCATGGATCGGTACTTGCGTAAAGTATCGGCCTTCACAGTATGTGGAGGTGACAGGGTTTGCTTCATTGAGTGCAGTTGAAGTGGATGTAATAATGAATGTGAAACCATGGATCTGTACTTGCGTAAAGTATCGGCCTTCACAGTATGTGGAGGTGACAGGGTTTGCTTCATTTGAGTGCAGTTGAAGTGGATGTAATAATGAATGTGAAACCATGGATCTGTACTTGCGTAAAGTATCGGCCTTCACAGTATGGGAGGTGACAGGGTTTGCTTCTTTGAGTGCAGTTGAAGTGGAATGTAATAATGAATGTGAAACCATGGATCTGTACTTGCGTAAAGTATCGGCCTTCACAGTATGTGGAGGTGACAGGGTTTGCTTCATTGAGTGCAGTTGAAGTGGATGTAATAATGAATGTGAAACCATGGATCTGTACTTGCGTAAAGTATCGGCCTTCACAGTATGTGGAGGTGACAGGGTTTGCTTCATTGAGTGCAGTTGAAGTGGATGTAATAATGAATGTGAAACCATGGATCTGTACTTGCGTAAAGTATCGGCCTTCACAGTATGTGGAGGTGACAGGGTTTGCTTCTTGAGTGCAGTTGAAGTGGATGTAATAATGAATGTGAAACCATGGATCTGTACTTGCGTAAAGTATCGGCCTTCACAGTATGTGGAGGTGACAGGGTTTGCTTCTTGAGTGCAGTTGAAGTGGATGTAATAATGAATGTGAAACCATGGATCTGTACTTGCGTAAAGTATCGGCCTTCACAGTATGTGGATGTGACAGGGTTTGCTTCTTGAGTGCAGTTGAAGTGGATGTAAAAATGAATGCGAAACCATGGATCTGTACTTGCGTAAAGTATCGGCCTTCAAAGTATGTGGATGTGACAGGGTTTGCTTCTTGAGTGCAGTTGAAGTGGATGTAATAATGAATGTGAAACCATGGATCTGGACTTGCGTAAGTATCGGCCTTCACAGGTATGTGATGTGACAGGGTTTGCTTCGTTGAGTGCAGTTGAAGTGGATGTAATAATGAATGTGAAACCATGGATCTGTACTTACGTAATCCATCTGCCTTCGCAGTAATTGGAGGTGACTGGGTTTGATTATTTAAGTGCAGTTGAAGTGGATGTAATAATGAATGTGAACCATGGATCTGTACTTGTCGTAAATGTATCGGCCTTCACAGTATGTGGAGGTGACAGGGTTTGCTTCATTGAGTGCAGTTGAAGTGGATGTAATAATGAATGTGAACCATGGATCTGTACTTACGTAATCCATCGGCCTTCGCAGTATGTGGAGGTGACTGGGTTTGCTTATTTAAGTGCAGTTGAAGTGTATGTTATAATGAATGTGAAAACCATGGATCTGTACTTGCGTAAAGTATCGGCCTTCACAGTATGTGGAGGTGACAGTGTTTGCTTCTTTGAGTGCAGTTGAAGTTGATGTAATAATGAATCTGAAACCATGGATCTGTACTTGTGTAAAATATCGGACTTCACAGTATGCGGAGGTGACAGGGTTTGCTTCATTGAGTGCAGTTGAAGTGGATGTAATAATGAATCTGAAACCATGGATCTGTACTTGTGTAAAATATCGGACTTCACAGCATGTGGAGGTTGCAGTATTTCCTTCATTGAGTGCAGTTGAAGTGGATTTAATAATGAATGTGAAACCATGGATCTGTACTTGTGTAAAGTATCGGCCTTCACAGTATTGGAGGTGACAGGGTTTGATTCTATGAGTGCAGTTGAAGTGGATGTAATAATGAATGTGAAACCATGGATCTGTACTTGCGTAAACTATCGGCCTTCAAAGTATGTGGATGTGACAGGGTTTGCTTCTTTGAGTGCAGTTGAAGTGGATGTAAAAATGAATGCGAAACCATCGATCTTTACTTGCGTAAATTATCTGACTTCACAGTATGTGGAGGTGACAGGGTTTGCTTCATTTGAGTGCAGTTGAAGTGGATGTAATAATGAATGTGAAACCATGGATCTGTACTTGCGTAAAGTATCGGCCTTCACAGTATGTGGAGGTGACAGGGTTTGCTTCATTGAGTGCAGTTGAAGTGGATGTAATAATGAATGTGAAACCATGGATCTGTACTTGCGTAAAGTATCGGCCTTCACAGTATGTGGAGGTGACAGGGTTTGCTTCTTTGAGTGCAGTTGAAGTTGATGTAATAATGAATCTGAAACCATGTATCTGTACTTGTGTAAAATATCGGACTTCACAGCATGTGGAGGTTGCAGTATTTCCTTCATTGAGTGCAGTTGAAGTGGATTTAATAATGAATGTGAAACCATGGATCTGTACTTGCGTAAAGTATCGGCCTTCACAGTATGTGGAGGTGACAGGGTTTGCTTCTTTGAGTGCAGTTGAAGTGGATGTAATAATGAATGTGAAACCATGGATCTGTACTTGCGTAAAGTATCGGCCTTCACAGTATGTGGAGGTGACAGGTTTGCTTCTTTGAGTGCAGTTGAAGTGGATGTAATAATGAATGTGAAACCATGGATCTGTACTTGCGTAAAGTATCGGCCTTCACAGTATGTGGAGGTGACAGGGTTTGCTTCTTTGAGTGCAGTTGAAGTGGATGTAATAATGAATGTGAAACCATGGATCTGTACTTGCGTAAAGTATCGGCCTTCACAGTATGTGGAGGTGACAGGGTTTGCTTCATTGAGTGCAGTTGAAGTGGATGTAATAATGAATGTGAAACCATGGATCTGTACTTGCGTAAAGTATCGGCCTTCACAGTATGTGGAGGTGACAGGGTTTGCTTCTTTGAGTGCAGTTGAAGTGGATGTAATAATGAATGTGAAACCATGGATCTGTACTTGCGTAAAGTATCGGCCTTCACAGTATGTGGAGGTGACAGGGTTTGCTTCTTTGAGTGCAGTTGAAGTGGATGTAATAATGAATGTGAAACCATGGATCTGTACTTGCGTAAAGTATCGGCCTTCACAGTATGTGGAGGTGACAGGGTTTGCTTCTTTGAGTGCAGTTGAAGTGGATGTAATAATGAATGTGAAACCATGGATCTGTACTTGCGTAAAGTATCGGACTTCACAGTATGTGGAGGTGACAGGGTTTGCTTCTTGAGTGCAGTTGAAGTGGATGTAATAATGAATGTGAAACCATGGATCTGTACTTGCGTAAAGTATCGGCCTTCACAGTATGTGGAGGTGACAGGGTTTGCTTCATTGAGTGCAGTTGAAGTGGATGTAATAATGAATGTGAAACCATGGATCTGTACTTACGTAATTTATCGGCCTTCACAGTATGTGGAGGTGACAGGGTTTGCTTCTTTGAGTGCAGTTGAAGTGGATGTAATAATGAATGTGAAACCATGGATCTGTACTTGCGTAAAGTATCGGCCTTCACAGTATGTGGAGGTGACAGGGTTTGCTTCATTTGAGTGCAGTTTAAGTAGATGTAAAAATGAGTGCGAAACCATCGATCTGTACATGCGAAAGTTATCGGCCTTCACAGTATGTGGATGTGACAGGGTTTGCTTCTTTGAGTGCAGTTGAAGTGGATGTAATATGAATGTGAAACCATGGATCTGTACTTGCGTAAGTATCGGCCTTCACAGTATGTGGAGGTGACGGGGTTTGCTTATTTGAGTGCAGTTGAAGTGGATGTAATAATGAATGTGAAACCATGGATCTTTACTTGCGTAAATTATCTGACTTCAAAGTATGTGGATGTGACAGGGTTTGCTTCATTGAGTGCAGTTGAAGTGGATGTAATAATGAATGTGAAACCATGGATCTGTACTTGCGTAAAGTATCGGCCTTCACAGTATGTGGAGGTGACAGGGTTTGCTTCTTTGAGTGCAGTTGAAGTGGATGTAATAATGAATGTGAAACCATGGATCTGTACTTGCGTAAAGTATCGGCCTTCACAGTATGTGGAGGTGACAGGGTTTGCTTCTTGAGTGCAGTTGAAGTGGATGTAATAATGAATGTGAAACCATGGATCTGTACTTGCGTAAAGTATCGGCCTTCACAGTATGTGGAGGTGACAGGGTTTGCTTCATTGAGTGCAGTTGAAGTGGATGTAATAATGAATGTGAAACCATGGATCTGTACTTGCGTAAAGTATCGGCCTTCACAGTATGTGGAGGTGACAGGGTTTGCTTCTTGAGTGCAGTTGAAGTGGATGTAATAATGAATGTGAAACCATGGATCTGTACTTGCGTAAAGTATCGGCCTTCACAGTATGTGGAGGTGACAGGGTTTGCTTCATTTGAGTGCAGTTGAAGTGGATGTAATAATGAATGTGAAACCATGGATCTGTACTTGCGTAAAGTATCGGCCTTCACAGTATGTGGAGGTGACAGGGTTTGCTTCATTGAGTGCAGTTGAAGTGGATGTAATAATGAATGTGAAACCATGGATCTGTACTTGCGTAAAGTATCGGCCTTCACAGTATGTGGAGGTGACAGGGTTTGCTTCTTTGAGTGCAGTTGAAGTGGATGTAATAATGAATGTGAAACCATGGATCTGTACTTGCGTAAAGTATCGGCCTTCACAGTATGTGGAGGTGACAGGGTTTGCTTCATTTGAGTGCAGTTGAAGTGGATGTAATAATGAATGTGAAACCATGGATCTGTACTTGCGTAAAGTATCGGCCTTCACAGTATGTGGAGGTGACAGGGTTTGCTTCATTGAGTGCAGTTGAAGTGGATGTAATAATGAATGTGAAACCATGGATCTGTACTTGCGTAAAGTATCGGCCTTCACAGTATGTGGAGGTGACAGGGTTTGCTTCATTTGAGTGCAGTTGAAGTGGATGTAATAATGAATGTGAAACCATGGATCTGTACTTGCGTAAAGTATCGGCCTTCACAGTATGTGGAGGTGACAGGGTTTGCTTCTTTGAGTGCAGTTGAAGTGGATGTAATAATGAATGTGAAACCATGGATCTGTACTTGCGTAAAGTATCGGCCTTCACAGTATGTGGAGGTGACAGGTTTGCTTCATTGAGTGCAGTTGAAGTGGATGTAATAATGAATCTGAAACCATGGATCTGTACTTACGTAATCTATCGGCCTTCACAGTATGTGGATGTGACAGGGTTTAGTTATTTGAGAGCAGTTGAAGTGGATGTAATAATGAATGCGAAACCATGGATCTGTACTTGCGTATAATATCGGACTTCACATTATGTGGAGGTGATAGGGTTTGCTTCTTTTAGTGCAGTTGAAGTGGATGTAATAATGAATGTGAAACCTGGATCTGTACTTGCGTAAAGTATCGGCCTTCACAGTATGTGGAGGTGACAGGGTTTGCTTCATTTGAGTGCAGTTGAAGTGGATGTAATAATGAATGTGAAACCATGGATCTGTACTTGCGTAAAGTATCGGCCTTCACAGTATGTGGAGGTGACAGGGTTTGCTTCTTTGAGTGCAGTTGAAGTGGATGTAATAATGAATGTGAAACCATGGATCTGTACTTGCGTAATTTATCTTACTTCAAAGGATGTGTATGTGACAGGGTTTGCTTCATTGAGTGCAGTTGAAGTGGATGTAATAATGAATGTGAAACATGGATCTGTACTTGCGTAAAGTATCGGCCTTCACAGTATGTGGAGGTGACAGGGGTTTGCTTCATTGAGTGCAGTTGAAGTGGATGTAATAATGAATGTGAAACCATGGATCTGTACTTGCGTAAAGTATCGGCCTTCACAGTATGTGGAGGTGACAGGGTTTGCTTCTTTGAGTGCAGTTGAAGTGGATGTAATAATGAATGTGAAACCATGGATCTGTACTTGCGTAAAGTATCGGACTTCACAGTATGTGGAGGTGACAGGGTTTGCTTCATTGAGTGCAGTTGAAGTGGATTTAATAATGAATGTAGAACCATGGATCTGTACTTACGTAAAGTATCGGCCTTCACAGTATGTGGAGGTGACAGGGTTTGCTTCATTTGAGTGCAGTTGAAGTGGATGTAATAATGAATGTGAAACCATGGATCTGTACTTGCGTAAAGTATCGGCCTTCACAGTATGTGGATGTGACAGGGTTTGATTCTTTGAGTGCAGTTGAAGTGGATGTAAAAATGAATGCGAAACCATCGATCTTTACTTGCGTAAATTATCTGACTTCACAGTATGTGGAGGTGACAGGGTTTGCTTCATTGAGTGCAGTTGAAGTGGATGTAATAATGAATCTGAAACCATGGATCTGTACTTGCGTAAAATATCGGCCTTCACAGTATGTGGAGGTGACAGGGTTTGCTTCATTGAGTGCAGTTGAAGTGGATGTAATAATGAATGTGAAACCATGGATCTGTACTTACGTAATCCATCGGCCTTCACAGTATGTGGAGGTGACTGGGTTTGCTTATTTAAGTGCAGTTGAAGTGGATGCAATAATGAATGTGAACCATGGATCTGTACTTGCGTAAACTATCGGCCTTCACAGTATGTGGAGGTGACAGGGTTTGCTTATTTAAGTGCAGTTGAAGTGGATGTAATAATGAATGTGAAACCATGGATCTTTACTTGCGTAAAGTATCGGCCTTCACAGTATGTGGAGGTGACAGGGTTTGCTTCGTTGAGTGCAGTTGAAGTGGATGTAATAATGAATGTGAAACCATGGATCTGTACTTGCGTAAAGTATCGGCCTTCACAGTATGTGGAGGTGACAGGGTTTGCTTATTTGAGTGCAGTTGAAGTGGATGTAATAATGAATGTGAAACCATGGATCTGTACTTGTGTAAAGTATCGGCCTTCACAGTATAGTGGAGGTGACAGTGTTTGCTTCTTTGAGTGCAGTTGAAGTGGATGTAATAATGAATGTGAAACCATGGATCTGTACTTGCGTAAAGTATCGGCCTTCACAGTATGTGGAGGTGACAGGGTTTGCTTCTTTGAGTGCAGTTGAAGTTGGATATAATAATGAATGTGAAACCATGGATCTGTACTTGTGTAAACTATCGGCCTTCACAGTATGTGGAGGTGACAGGGTTTGCTTCTTTGAGTGCAGTTGAAGTGGATGTAATAATGAATGTGAAACCATGGATCTGTACTTGCGTAAAGTATCGGCCTTCACAGTATGTGGAGGTGACAGGGTTTGCTTCATTGAGTGCAGTTGAAGTGGATGTAATAATGAATGTGAAACCATGGATCTGTACTTGCGTAAAGTATCGGCCTTCACAGTATGTGGAGGTGACAGGGTTTGCTTCTTTGAGTGCAGTTGAAGTGGATGTAATAATGAATGTGAAACCATGGATCTGTACTTGTGTAAAGTATCGGCCTTCACAGTATGTGGAGGTGACAGGGTTTGCTTCTTGAGTGCATTTGCAGTATATGTAATAATGAATGTGAAACCATGGATCTGTACTTGCGTAAAGTATCGGCCTTCACAGTATGTGGAGGTGACAGGGTTTGCTTCTTTGAGTGCAGTTGAAGTGGATGTAATATGAATGTGAAACCATGGATCTGTACTTGCGTAAAGTATCGGCCTTCACAGTATGTGGAGGTGACAGGGTTTGCTTCTTTGAGTGCAGTTGAAGTGGATGTAATAATGAATGTGAAACCATGGATCTGTACTTGCGTAAAGTATCGGCCTTCACAGTATGTGGAGGTGACAGGGTTTGCTTCTTTGAGTGCAGTTGAAGTGGATGTAATAATGAATGTGAAACCATGGATCTGTACTTGCGTAAAGTATCGGCCTTCACAGTATGTGGAGGTGACAGGGTTTGCTTCTTTGAGTGCAGTTGAAGTGGATGTAATAATGAATGTGAAACCATGGATCTGTACTTGCGTAAAGTATCGGCCTTCACAGTATGTGGAGGTGACAGTGTTTGCTTCTTTGAGTGCAGTTTAAGTGGATGTAAAAATGAATGTGAAACCATCGATCTGTACTTGCGTAAAGTATCGGCCTTCACAGTATGTGGAGGTGACAGGGTTTGCTTCGTTGAGTGCAGTTGAAGTGGATGTAATAATGAATGTGAAACCATGGATCTGTACTTACGTAATCTATCGGCCTTCACAGTATGTGGAGGTGACAGGGTTTGCTTATTTGAGTGCAGTTGAAGTGGATGTAATAATGAATGTGAAACCATGGATCTGTACTTGCGTAAAGTATCGGCCTTCACAGTATGTGGAGGTGACAGGGTTTGCTTCTTTGAGTGCAGTTGAAGTGGATGTAATAATGAATGTGAAACCATGGATCTGTACTTGCGTAAAGTATCGGCCTTCACAGTATGTGGAGGTGACAGGGTTTGCTTCTTTGAGTGCAGTTGAAGTGGATGTAATAATGAATGTGAAACCATGGATCTGTACTTGCGTAAAGTATCGGCCTTCACAGTATGTGGAGGTGACAGGGTTTGCTTCATTGAGTGCAGTTGAAGTGGATGTAATAATGAATGTGAAACCATGGATCTGTACTTGCGTAAAGTATCGGCCTTCACAGTATGTGGAGGTGACAGGGTTTGCTTCTTGAGTGCAGTTGAAGTGGATGTAATAATGAATGTGAAACCATGGATCTGTACTTGCGTAAAGTATCGGCCTTCACAGTATGTGGAGGTGACAGGGTTTGCTTCATTTGAGTGCAGTTGAAGTGGATGTAATAATGAATGTGAAACCATGGATCTGTACTTGCGTAAAGTATCGGCCTTCACAGTATGTGGAGGTGACAGGGTTGCTTCATTTGAGTGCAGTTGAAGTGGATGTAATAATGAATCTGAAACCATGGATCTGTACTTACGTAATCCATCGGCCTTCAAAGTATGTGGAGGTGACAGGGTTTGCTTCTTTGAGTGCAGTTGAAGTGGATGTAATAATGAATGTGAAACCATGGATCTGTACTTGCGTAAAGTATCGGCCTTCACAGTATGTGGAGGTGACAGGGTTTGCTTCTTTGAGTGCAGTTGAAGTGGATGTAATAATGAATGTGAAACCATGGATCTGTACTTGCTGTAAAGTATCGGCCTTCACAGTATGTGGAGGTGACAGGGTTTGCTTCTTTGAGTGCAGTTGAAGTGGATGTAATAATGAATGTGAAAACATGGATCTGTACTTGCGTAAACTATCGGCCTTCACAGTATGTGGATGTGACAGGGTTTGATTCTTTGAGTGCAGTTGAAGTGGATGTAAAAATGAATGCGAAACCATCGATCTGTACTTGCGTAAAGTATCGGCCTTCACAGTATGTGGAGGGTGACAGGGTTTGCTTCATTTGAGTGCAGTTGAAGTGGATGTAATAATGAATGTGAAACCATGGATCTGTACTTGCGTAAAGTATCGGCCTTCACAGTATGTGGAGGTGACAGGGTTTGCTTCTTTGAGTGCAGTTGAAGTGGATGTAATAATGAATGTGAAACCATGGATCTGTACTTGCGTAAAGTATCGGCCTTCACAGTATGTGGAGGTGACAGTGGTTTGCTTCTTGAGTGCAGTTGAAGTGGATGTAATAATGAATGTGAAACCATGGATCTGTACTTGCGTAAAGTATCGGCCTTCACAGTATGTGGAGGTGACAGGGTTTGCTTCATTGAGTGCAGTTGAAGTGGATGTAATAATGAATGTGAAACCATGGATCTGTACTTGCGTAAAGTATCGGCCTTCACAGTATGTGGAGGTGACAGGATTTGCTTTCTTGAGTGCATTTGCAGTATATGTAATAATGAATGTAAAATCCATTATTCCGTTCTTGTGTAAAGTATCGGCCGTCACAGTATTTGGAGGTGACAGGGTTTGCTTCTTTGAGTGCAGTTGAAGTGGATGTAATAATGAATGTGAAACCATGGATCTGTACTTGCTGTAAAGTATCGGCCTTCACAGTATGTGGAGGTGACAGGGTTTGCTTCTTTGAGTGCAGTTGAAGTGGATGTAAAAATGAATGTGAAACTATGGATCTGTACTTGCGTAAAGTATCGGCCTTCACAGTATGTGGAGGTGACAGGGTTTGCTTCTTGAGTGCAGTTGAAGTGGATGTAATAATGAATGTGAAACCATGGATCTGTACTTGCGTAAACGTATCGGCCTTCACAGTATGTGGAGGTGACAGGGTTTGCTTCATTGAGTGCAGTTGAAGTGGATGTATAATGAATGTGAAACCATGGATCTGTACTTGCGTAAAGTATCGGCCTTCACAGTATGTGGAGGTGACAGGGTTTGCTTCTTTGAGTGCAGTTGAAGTGGATGTAAAAATGAATGTGAAACCATGTATCTGTACTTGCGTAAAGTATCGGCCTTCACAGTATGTGGAGGTGACAGGGTTTGCTTCATTGAGTGCAGTTGAAGTGGATGTAATAATGAATGTGAAACCATGGATCTGTACTTACGTAATCCATCGGCCTTCACAGTATGTGGAGGTGACTGGGTTTGCTTATTTAAGTGCAGTTGAAGTGGATGTAATAATGAATGTGAAACCATGGATCTGTACTTGCGTAATCCATCGGCCTTCACAGTATGTGGAGGTGACAAGGTTTGCTTCTTTGAGTGCAGTTGAAGTGGATGTAATAATGAATGTGAAACCATGGATCTGTACTTGTGTATTCTGTCGGCATTCACAGTATGTGGAGGTGACAGGGTTTGCTTCTTTGAGTGCAGTTGAAGTGGATGTAAAAATGAATGTGAAACCATGGATCTGTACTGGTGTATTCTGTCGGCATTCACAGTATGTGGAGGTGACAGGGTTTGCTTCTTTGAGTGCAGTTTAAGTGGATGTAAAAATGAATGTGAAACCATGGATCTGTACTTGTGTATTCTGTCGGCATTCACAGTATGTGGAGGTGACAGGGTTTGCTTCTTTGAGTGCAGTTGAAGTGGATGTAATAATGAATGTGAAACCATGGATCTGTACTTGTGTATTCTGTCGGCATTCACAGTATGTGGAGGTGACAGTGTTTGCTTCTTTGAGTGCAGTTGAAGTGGATGTAAAAATGAATGTGAAACCATGGATCTGTACTTGTGTATTCTGTCGGCCTTCACAGTATGTGGAGGTGACAGGGTTTGCTTCATTGAGTGCAGTTGAAGTGGATGTAATAATGAATGTGAAACCATGGATCTGTACTTGCGTAAAATATCGGCCTTCACAGTATGTGGAGGTGACAGGGTTTGCTTCTTGAGTGCAGTTGAAGTGGATGTAATAATGAATGTGAAACCATGGATCTGTACTTGCGTAAACTATCGGCCTTCACAGTATGTGGAGGTGACAGGGTTTGCTTCTTTGAGTGCAGTTGAAGTGGATGTAATAATGAATGTGAAACCATGGATCTGTACTTGCGTAAATTATCGGCCTTCACAGTATGTGGAGGTGACAGGGTTTGCTTCATTTGAGTGCAGTTGAAGTGGATGTAATAATGAATGTGAAACCATGGATCTGTACTTGCGTAAAGTATCGGCCTTCACAGTATGTGGAGGTGACAGGGTTTGCTTCTTTGAGTGCAGTTGAAGTGGATGTAATAATGAATGTGAAACCATGGATCTGTACTTGCGTAAAGTATCGGCCTTCACAGTATGTGGAGGTGACAGGGTTTGCTTCATTTGAGTGCAGTTGAAGTGGATGTAATAATGAATGTGAAACCATGGATCTGTACTTGCGTAAAGTATCGGCCTTCACAGTATGTGGAGGTGACAGGGTTTGCTTCTTTGAGTGCAGTTGAAGTGGATGTAATAATGAATGTGAAACCATGGATCTGTACTTGCGTAAAGTATCGGCCTTCACAGTATGTGGAGGTGACAGGGTTTGCTTCTTTGAGTGCAGTTGAAGTGGATGTAATAATGAATGTGAAACCATGGATCTGTACTTGCGTAAAGTATCGGCCTTCACAGTATGTGGAGGTGACAGGGTTTGCTTCATTGAGTGCAGTTGAAGTGGATGTAATAATGAATGTGAAACCATGGATCTGTACTTGCGTAAAATATCGGCCTTCACAGTATGTGGAGGTGACAGGGTTTGCTTCTTTGAGTGCAGTTGAAGTGGATGTAATAATGAATGTGAAACCATGGATCTGTACTTGCGTAAGTATCGGCCTTCACAGTATGTGGAGGTGACAGGGTTTGCTTCTTGAGTGCAGTTGAAGTGGATAGTAATACTGAATGTGAAACCATGGATCTGTACTTTGCGTAAAGTATCGGCCTTCACAGTAT
This sequence comes from Schistosoma mekongi, assembly GCA_034768735.1. Lineage (NCBI taxonomy): Eukaryota > Metazoa > Platyhelminthes > Trematoda > Strigeidida > Schistosomatidae > Schistosoma > Schistosoma mekongi. The sequence goes on along the minus strand of JALJAT010000095.1, from coordinate 32,486 downwards.
GTGGAGGTGACAGGGTTTTGCTTCATTTGAGTGCAGTTGAAGTGGATGTAATAATGAATGTGTAACCATGGATCTTTACTTGAGTAAACTATCGGCCTTCACAGTATGTGGAGGTGACAGGGTTTGCTTCTTTGAGTGCCAGTTGAAGTGGATGTAATAATGAATGTGAAACATGGATCTGTACTTGCGTAAAGTATCGGCCTTCACAGTATTGTGGAGGTGACAGGGTTTGCTTCATTGAGTGCAGTTGAAGAGCAGGTAATTTTGAATTTGAAACAATTGATCTGTACTTGTGTATAGTATCGGCATTTACAGTATGTGGAGGTGACAGGGTTTGCTTCTTTGAGTGCAGTTCAAGTGGATGTAATATTCAATGTGAAACCATGGATCTGTACTTGCGTAAAGTATCGACCTTCACAGTATGTGGAGGTGACAGTGTTGCTTCCTTTGAGTGCAGTTGAAGTGGATGTAATAATGAATGTGAAACCATGGATCTGTACTTGCGTAAAGATCGGCCTTCACCGTATGTGGAGGTGACAGGGTTTGCTTCTTTAGTGCAGTTGAAGTGGATGTAATAATGAACTGTGAAACCATGGAACTTTACTTGTGTAAAGTATCGGCCTTCACAGTATGTGGAGGGTGACAGGATTTGCTCATGGTGCAGGAATGGATGTAAAATGAAATTGAAACCCTGGATCTGACTTGCGGGATAAAGTATCGGCCTTCACAGTATGTGGAGGTGCAGGGTTTGTTATTTGAGTGCAGTTGAATTGGACTTGTAATATGAATGTGAAACCATGGATCTTTATGCGTAAATTATCGGCCTTCACAGTATGTTGAGGTGGACAGGGTTTGCTTCTTTGAGTGCAGTTGAAGTGATGTAATAATGAATGTGAAACCATGGATCTGTACTTGTGTATTCTGTCGGCATTCACAGTATGTGGAGGTGACAGGGTTTGCTTCATTGAGTGCAGTTGAAGTGGATGTATAATGAATGTGAACCATGGATCTGTACTTGTGTATTCTGTCGGCATTCACAGTATGTGGAGGTGACAGTGTTTGCTTCTTTGAGTGCAGTGAAGTGGATGTAAAAATGAATGTGAAACATGGATCTGTACTTGTGTATTCTGTCGGCATTCACAGTATGTGGAGGTGACAGGGTTGCTTCTTTGAGTGCAGTTGAAGTGATGTAATAATGAATGTGAAACCATGGATCTGTACTTGTGTATTCTGTCGGCATTCACAGTATTTGGAGGTGACAGTGTTTGCTTCTATGAGTTCAGTTGAAGTGGATGTAATAATGAATCTGAAACCATGGATCTGTAATTGTGTATTCTGTCGGCCTTCACAGTATGCGGATGTGACAGGGTTTGCTTCATTGAGTGCAGTTGAAGTGGATGTAAAAATGAATGTGAAACCATGGATCTGTACTTGTGTATTCTGTCGGCATTCACAGTATGTGGAGGTGACAGGGTTGCTTCTTTGAGTGCAGTTTAAGTGGATGTAATATGAATGTGAAACATGGATCTGTACTTGCGTAAAGTATCGGCCTTCACAGTATGTGGAGGTGACAGGGTTTGCTTCTTGAGTGCAGTTGAGTGGATGTAATATGAATGTGAAACCATTGATCTGTACTTGTGTATTCTGTCGGCCTTCACATTATGTGGAGGTGACAGGGTTTGCTTCATTGAGTGCAGTTGAAGTGGATGTATAATGAATGTGAACCATGGATCTGTACTTGCGTAAAGTATCGGCCTTCACAGTATGTGGAGGTGACAGGGTTTGCTTCATTGAGTGCAGTTGAAGTGGATGTATAATGAATGTGAAACATGGATCTGTACTTGTGTATTCTGTCGGCATTCACAGTATGTGGAGGTGACAGGGTTGTTCTTTGAGTGCAGTTGAAGTGGATGTAATAATGAATGTGAAACAATGGATCCTGTACTTGCGTAAACTATCGGCCTTCACAGTCATGTGGAGGTGAAGGGTTTGCTTCTTTGAGTGCAGTTGAAGTGGATGTAATAAGAAATGTGAACAAGGATCTGTACTTGTGTAAAGTATCGGCCTTCACAGTATGTGGAGGTGACAGGGTTTTGCTTCATTGAGTGCAGTGAAGTGGATGTAATACTGAATGTGAAACCATGGAATCTGTATTGTGTACAGCATCGCCTCACAGTAGGTGGACGGTGACAGGGTTTTGCTTCATTGAGTGCAGGTGAAGTGGATGTAATAATGAATGTGGAAACCATGGATCTGTACTTGCGTAAAGTATCGCCTCACAGTATGTGGAGGTGCCAGGTGTTTGCTTCTTGAGTGCAGTTGAAGTGATGTAATAATGAATGTGAAACATGGACTCTGTACTTGCGTAACGTACTCGGCATTCACAGTATGTGGAGGTGACAGGGTTGCTTCTTTGAGTGCAGTTGAGTGGATGTAATATGAATGTGAAACATGGATCTGTACTTGTGTATTCTGTCGGCATTCACAGTATGTGGAGGTGACAGGGTTGCTTCTTTGAGTGCAGTTTAAGTGGATGTAAAAATGAATGCGAAACCATGGATCTGTACTTGTGTATTCTGTCGGCATTCACAGTATGTGGAGGTGACAGGGTTTGCTTCTATGAGTGCAGTTTAAGTGGATGTAAAAATGAATGTGAAACCATGGATCTGTACTTGTGTATTCTGTCGGCATTCACAGTATGTGGATGTGACAGGGTTTGCTTCTTGAGTGCAGTTGAGTGGATGTAATATGAATGTGAAACCATGGATCTGTACTTGTGTATTCTGTCGGCATTCACAGTATGTGGAGGTGACAGGGTTTGCTTCATTGAGTGCAGTTGAAGTGGATGTATAATGAATGTGAACCATGGATCTGTACTTACGTAATCCATCGGCCTTCGCAGTATGTGGAGGTGACTGGGTTTGCTTATTTAAGTGCAGTTGAAGTGGATGTAATAATGAATGTGAAACCATGGATCTGTACTTGCGTAAACTATCGGCCTTCACAGTATGTGGATGTGACAGGGTTTGCTTCTTTGAGTGCAGTTGAAGTGGATGTAATAATGAATGTGAAACCATGGATCTGTACTTGTGTAAAGTATCGGCCATCACAGTATGTGGAGGTGACAGGGTTTGCTTATTTAAGTGCAGTGAAGTGGATGTAATAATGAATGTGAAACCATGGATCTGTACTTGTGTATTCTGTCGGCATTCACAGTATGTGGAGGTGACAGGGTTTGCTTCTTTGAGTGCAGTTGAAGTGGATGTAATAATGAATGTGAAACCATGGATCTGTACTTGTGTATTCTGTCGGCATTCACAGTATGTGGAGGTGACAGGGTTTGCTTCTTTGAGTGCAGTTGAAGGGATGTAATAATGAATTGTGAAACCAGGATCTGTACCTTGCGTAAAGTATCGGACCTTCACAGTATGTGGAGGTGACAGGGTTTGCTTCTTTGGTGCAGTTGAGTGGATGTCATATGAATGTGAACCATGGATCTGTACTTGCGTAAAGTATCGGCTTCACAGTATGTGGAGGTGAAGGGTTTGCTTCTTTGAGTGCAGTTGAAGTGGATGTATAGATGAATGTGCAACCATGGATCTGTACTTGCGTAAAGTACTCGGCCTTCACAGTATGTGATCGAGGTGACAGGGTTTGCTTCTTGAGTGCAGGTTGAAGTGAGATGTAATAATGAATGTGAACCAATGGATACTGTACTTGCGTAAAGTATCGGCCTTCACAGTATATGGAGGTGACAGTGTTTGATTCTTTGAGTGCAGTTGAAGTGATGTTAATACTGAAGTGAAACCATGGATCCTTTACTTTTGTAAATTATCGGCCTTCACGTATGTGGAGGGGTGACAGGTTTGCTTCTTGAGTGCAGTTGAAGTGGATGTAATATGAATGTGAAACCATGGATCTGTACTTGCGTAAAGTATCGGCCTTCACAGTATGTGGAGGTGACAGGGTTTGCTTCTTGAGTGCAGTTGAAGTGGATGTAATAATGAATGTGAAACCATGGATCTGTACTTGCGTAAAGTATCGGCCTTCACAGTATGTGGAGGTGACAGGGTTTGCTTCTTTGAGTGCAGTTGAAGTGGATGTAATAATGAATGTGAAACCATGGATCTGTACTTGCGTAAAGTATCGGCCTTCACAGTATGTGGAGGTGACAGGTTTGCTTCATTTGAGTGCAGTTGAAGTGGATGTAATAATGAATGTGAAACCATGGATCTGTACTTGCGTAAAGTATCGGCCTTCACAGTATGTGGAGGTGACAGGGTTTGCTTCTTGAGTGCAGTTGAAGTGGATGTAATAATGAATGTGAAACCATGGATCTGTACTTGCGTAAAGTATCGGACTTCACAGTATAGTGGAGGTGACAGGGTTTGCTTCATTTGAGTGCAGTTGAAGTGGATGTAATAATGAATGTTAAACCATGGATCTGTACTTGCGTAAAGTATCGGCCTTCACAGTACTGTGGAGGTGACAGGGTTTGCTTCTTGAGTGCAGTTGAAGTGGATGTAATAATGAATGTGAAACCATGGATCTGTACTTGCGTAAAGTATCGGGCCTTCACAGTATGTGGAGGTGACAGGGTTGCTTCATTGAGTGCAGTTGAAGTGGATAGTAATAATGAATGTGAAACCATGGATCTGTACTTGTGTAAACTGTACGGCCTTCACAGTATGTGGAGGTGACAGGGTTTGCTTCATTGAGTGCAGTTGAAGTGGATGTAATATGAATGTGAAACCATGGATCTGTACTTGCGTAAAGTATCGGCCTTCACAGTATGTGGAGGTTGCAGGGTTTGATTATTTGAGTGCAGTTGAAGTGGATATAATAATGAATGTGAAACCATGGATCTGTACTTGCGTAAAGTATCGGCCTTCACAGTATGTGGAGGTGACAGGGTTTGCTTCTTTGAGTGCAGTTGAGTGGATGTAATAATGAATGTGAAACCATGGATCTGTACTTGCGTAAAGTATCGCCTTCACAGTATGTGGAGGTGACAGGGTTTGCTTCTTTGAGTGCAGTTGAAGTGGATGTAATAATGAATGTGAAACCATGGATCTGTACTTGCTGTAAAGTATCGGCCTTCACAGTATGTGGAGGTGACAGGGGTTTGCTTCTTTGAGTGCAGTTGAAGTGGATGTAATAACGAATGTGAAACCATGGATCTGTACTTGCGTAAAGTATCGGCCTTCACAGTATGTGGAGGTGACAGGGTTTGCTTCTTTGAGTGCAGTTGAAGTGATGTAATAATGAATGTGAAACATGGATCTGTACTTGCGTAAAGCTATCGGCCTTCACAGTATGTGGATGGTGACAGGGTTTGCTTCTTTGAGTGCAGTTGAAGTGGATGTAATAATGAATGTGAACCATGGATCTGTACTTGCGTAAAGTATCGGCCTTCACAGTATGTGGAGGTGACAGGGTTTGCTTCATTGAGTGCAGTTGAAGTGGATGTAATAATGAATGTGAAACCATGGATCTGTACTTGCGTAAGTATCGGACTTCACAGTATGTGGATGTGACAGGGTTTGCTTCTTTGAGTGCAGTTGAAGTGGAGTAATAATGAATGTGAAACCATGGATCTGTACTTGCGTAACGTATCGGCCTTTCACAGTATGTGGAGGTGACAGGGTTTGCTTCATTGAGTGCAGTTGAAGTGGATGTATTAATAATGTGAAACATGTATCTGTACTTGCTGTAAAATATCGGCCTTCACAGTATGTGGAGGTGACAGGGTTTGCTTCTTTGAGTGCAGTTGAAGTGGATGTAATAATGAATGTGAAACCATGGATCTGTACTTGCGTAAAATATCGGCCTTCACAGTATGTGGAGGTGACAGGGTTTGCTTCTTTGAGTGCAGTTGAAGTGGATGTAATAATGAATGTGAAACCATGGATCTGTACTTGTGTAAAGTATCGGACTTCACAGTATGTGGATGTGACAGGGTTTGCTTCTTTGAGTGCAGTTGAAGTGGATGTAATAATGAATGTGAAACCATGGATCTGTACTTGTGTAAAGTATCGGCCTTCACAGTATGTGGAGGTGACTGGGTTTGCTTATTTGAGTGCAGTGAAGTGGATGTAATAATGAATGTGAAACCATGGATCTGTACTTGTGTAAAATATCGGACTTCACAGCATGTGGAGGTGACAGGGTTTGCTTCATTGAGTGCAGTTGAAGTGGATGTAATAATGAATGTGAAACCATGGATCTGTACTTACGTAATCCATCGGCCTTCACAGTATGTGGAGGTGACTGGGTTTGCTTATTTAAGTGCAGTTGAAGTGATGTAATAATGAATGTGAAACATGGATCTGTACTTGTGTATTCTGTCGGCATTCACAGTATGTGGAGGTGACAGGGTTTGCTTCTTTGAGTGCAGTGAAGGGGATGTAATAACGACTGTGAACCAGGATCTGTACTTGCGTAAGTTATCGGCCTTCACAGTATGTGGAGGTGACAGGGTTTGCTTCATTGAGTGCAGTTGAAGTGGATGTAATAATGAATCTGAAACCATGGATCTGTACTTGTGTAAAATATCGGACTTCACAGCATGTGGAGGTGACAGGGTTTGCTTCATTGAGTGCAGTTGAAGTGGATGTAATTACTGAATGCTGAAACCATGGACTTTACTTGCGTATAGTATCGGCCTTCACAGTATGTGGAGGTGACAGGGTTTGCTTCTTTGAGTGCAGTTGAAGTGGATGTAATAATGAATGTGAACCATGGATCTGTACTTGCGTAAAGTATCGGCCTTCACAGTATGTGGAGGTGACAGGGTTTGCTTCTTTGAGTGCAGTTGAAGTGGATGTAGATAATGAATGTGAAACCATGGATCTGTACTTGCGTAAAGTATCGGCCCTTCACAGTATGTGGAGGTGACAGGGTTTGCTTCTTGAGTGCAGTTGAAGTAGATGTAATAATGAATGTGAAACCATGGATCTGTACTTGTGTATTCTGTCGGCATTCACAGTATGTGGAGGTGACAGGGTTTGCTTCTTGAGTGCAGTTGAAGTGATGTAATAATGAATGTGAACCATGGATCTGTACTTGTGTATTCTGTCGGCCTTCACAGTATGTGGAGGTGACAGGCTTTGCTTCTTTGAGTGCAGTTGAAGTGGATGTATAATGAATGTGAAACCATGGATCTGTAATTGTGTATTCTGTCGGCATTCACAGTATGTGTAGGTGACAGGGTTTGCTTCTTTGAGTGCAGTTGAAGTGGATGTAATAATGAATGTGAAACCATGGATCTGTACTTGTGTATTCTGTCGGAATTCACAGTATGTGGAGGTGACATGGTTTGCTTCTTTGAGTGCAGTTGATGTGGATGTAATAATGAATGTGAAACCATGGATCTGTACTTGTGTATTCTGTCGGCATTCACAGTATGTGGAGGTGACAGGGTTTGCTTCATTGAGTGCAGTTTAAGTGGATGTAAAATGAATGTGAAACCATGGATCTGTACTTGTGTATTCTGTCGGCATTCACAATATGTGGATGTGACAGGGTTTGCTTATTTAAGTGCAGTTGAAGTGGATGTAAAATGAATGTGAAACCATGGATCTGTACTTGTGTAAAGTATCGGCCTTCACAGTATGTGGATGTGACAGGGTTTGCTTCTTTGAGTGCAGTGAAGTGGATGTAATATGAATGTGAAACATGGATCTGTACTTGCGTAAAGTATCGGCCTTCACAGTATGTGGAGGTGACAGGGTTGCTTCTTTGAGTGCAGTGAAGTGGATGTATAATGAATGTGAAACCATGGATCTGTACTTGCGTAAAGTATCGGCCTTCACAGTATGTGGAGGTGACAGGGTTTGCTTCTTTGAGTGCAGTTGAAGTAGATGTAATAATGAATGTGAAACCATGGATCTGTACTTGTGTAATTTATTCGGACTTCACAGAGTATGATGGAGGTGACAGTACGTTTGCATTCATTGAGTGCAGTGTTGAAGTGGATGTAATTACGGAAGTGAACCATGGCAATCTTACTTGCTGTAAAGCTATCGGCCTTCACACGAGTATGTGGAGGGTGAACAGGGTTTTTGCGTTCTATTGAGCGGCAGTTTGAATGTGATATCATAATGAATGTGGAACCTATGGATCTGACTTGCTGTAAAGTATCGGCCTTCCACAGTATGTGGGGTGACAGGGTTTGCTTATTTGCGTGCAAGTTGAAGTGGATGTCGTATAATTGAATGTGAAACCATGATATCTGTACTTGCGTTAAGAGTATCGGCCTTCACAGTATGTGGAGGTGACAGGGTTTGGCTCTTTGAGTGCAGTTGAAGTGGATGTCATAATGACTGTGAAACCATGAGATACTTTACTTGCGTAAAGTATCAGGCTCTTCACAGATTTGTGGAGGATGACAGGGTTTCGCTTCATTGAGTGCAGTTGAAGTGATTAATAATGAATGTGAAACATGGATCTGTACTTGTGTATTCTGTCGGCATTCACAGTATGTGGATGTGACAGGGTTTGCTTCTTTGAGTGCAGTTGAAGTGGATGTAAAAATGAATGTGAAACCATGAATCTGTACTGGTTTATTCTGTCGGCTTTCACAGTATGAGGAGGTGACAGGGTTTGCTTCATTGAGTGCAGTTGAAGTGGATGTATAATGAATGTGAAACATGGATCTGTACTTGTGTATTCTGTCGGCATTCACAGTATGTGGAGGTGACAGGGTTGCTTCTTTGAGTGCAGTTTAAGTGGATGTAAAATGAATGTGAAACCATGGATCTGTACTTGCGTAAAGTATCGGCCTTCACAGTATGTGGAGGTGACAGGGTTGCTTCTTTGAGTGCAGTGAAGTGGATGTATAATGAATGTGAAACATGGATCTGTACTTGTGTATTCTGTCGGCATTCACAGTATGTGGAGGTGACTGGGTTTGCTTATTTTAGTGCAGTTGAAGTAGATGTAATAATGAATGTGAAACCATGGATCTGTACTTGCGTAAACTATCGGACCTTCACAGTATGTGGAGGTGACAGGGTTTGCTTCCTTGAGTGCAGTGAAGTGGATGTAATAATGGAATGTGAAACCATGGAATCTGTACTTGCGTAATAGTATCGGCCTTCACAGTATGTGGAGGTGACAGGGTTTTGCTTCTTGAGCTGCGTTGAAGTGGATGTAATAATGAATGTGAAACCATGGATCTGTACTTGCGTAAAAGTTATCGGCCTTCACAGTATGTGGAGGTGGACAGGGTTTGCTTCTTGAGTGCAGTGAAGGGATGTAATAATGAATGTGAAACATGGATCTGTACTTGCGTAAAGTATCGGCCTTCACAGTATGTGGAGGTGACAGGTTTGCTTCATTGAGTGCAGTTGAAGTGGATTGTACTAATGAATGTGAACCCATGTATCTGTACTTGCGTAAAGTATCGGCCTTCACCAGTATGTGGAGGTGACAGGTTTGCTTCATTTGAGTGCAGTTTAAGTGGATGTAATATGAATGTGAAACATGGATCTGTAATTGTGTATTCTGTCGGCATTCACAGTATGCGTAGGTGACAGGGTTTGCTTCATTGAGTGCAGTTGATGTGGATGTAATAATGAATGTGAAACCATGGATCTGTACTTGCGTAAAATATCGGCCTTCACAGTATGTGGATGTGACAGGGTTTGATTCTATGAGTGCAGTTTAAGTGGATGTAAAAATGAATGCGAAACCATCGATCTTTACTTGCGTAAAGTATCGGCCTTCACAGTATGTGGAGGTGACAGGGTTGCTTCTTTGAGTGCAGTTGAAGTGGATTTAATAATGAATGTGAACCATGGATCTGTACTTGTGTATTCTGTCGGCATTCACAGTATGTGGAGGTGACAGGGTTGCTTCTTTGAGTGCAGTTGAAGGGATGTAATAATGAATGTGAAACATGGATCTGTACTTGCGTAAAGTATCGGCCTTCACAGTATGTGGAGGTGACAGGGTTGCTTCTTGAGTGCAGTTGAAGTGGATGTAATAATGAATGTGAAACCATGGATCTGTACTTGCGTAAAGTTATCGGCCTTACAGTATGTGGAGGTGACAGGGTTGCTTCTGAGTGCAGTTGAAGTGGATGTATATACTGAATGTGAAACCATGGATCTGTACTGCGTAAAGTATCGGCCTTCACAGTATGTGGAGGTGACAGGGTTTGCTTCACTTGAGTGCAGTTGAAGTGGATGTAATAATGAATGTGAAACCATGGAACTTACTGTGCGTACAAGTATCGGCCTTCACAGTATGTGGATGGTGACAGGGTTTGCTTCATTGAGGCAGTTGAAGTGGATGTAATAATGAATGTGCAACCATGGATACTTAACTTGCGTAAAGTATCGGCCCTCACAGTATGTGGAGGTGACAAGGTTTGCTTCATTGAGTGCAGTTGAAGTGGATGTAATCATGAATTTGAAACATGGATACTGACTTGGTAAAGTATCGGCCTTCACAGTATGTGGAGGTGACAGGGTTTGCTTCTTGAGTGCAGTTGAAGTGGATGTAGGAAATGACAGTGAAACATTGATCGTACTTGCGTAAACGTATCGGCTTCACAGTATGTGGAGGTGACCAGGGTTTGCTTCATTGAGTGCAGTTGAAGTGGATGTAATAATGAATGTGAAACCATGGATCTGTACTTGCGTAAAGTCTCGGCCTTTCACAGTATGTGGATGGTGCAGGGTTTGCTTCTTTGAGTGCAGTTGAAGTGGATGTAATAATGAATGTGAAACCATGGATCTGTACTTGCGGTAAAGTATCGGCCTTCACAGTACTGTGGATGTGACAGGTTTGCTTCTTTGAGTGCGTTGAAGTGGATGTAATAATGAATGTGAAACATGGATCTGTACTTGCGTAAAGTATCGGCCTCACAGTATATGGAGGTGACAGGGTTTGCTTCATTTGAGTGCAGTTGAAGTGGATGTAATAATGAATGTGAAACATGGATCTGCTACTTGCGTAATAGTATCGGCCTTCACAGTATGTGGAGGTGACAGGGTTTGCTTCTTTGAGTGCAGTGAAGTGGATGTAATAATGAATGTGAAACCATGGATCTGTACTTGCGTAAAGTATCGGCCTTCACAGTATGTGGATGTGACAGGGTTGCTTCTTTGAGTGCAGTGAAGTGGATGTATAATGAATGTGAACCATGGATCTGTACTTGTGTATTCTGTCGGCATTCACAGTATGTGGAGGTGACAGGGTTGCTTCTTTGAGTGCAGTGAAGTGGATGTATAATGAATGTGAACCATGGATCTGTACTTGTGTATTCTGTCGGCATTCACAGTATGTGGAGGTGACAGGGTTTGCTTATTTAAGTGCAGTTGAAGTGGATGTAATAATGAATCTGAAACCATGGATCTGTACTTGCGTAATCCATCGGCCTTCGCAGTATGTGGAGGTGACAGGGTTTGCTTCGTTGAGTGCAGTTGAAGTGGATGTAATAATGAATGTGAAACCATGGATCTGTACTTGCGTAAAGTATCGGCCTTCACAGTATGTGGAGGTGACAGGGTTGCTTCTTTGAGTGCAGTTGAAGTGGATGTAATAATGAATGTGAAACATGGATCTGTACTTGCGTAAAGTATCGGCCTTCACAGTATGTGGAGGTGACAGGGTTTGCTTCATTGAGTGCAGTTGAAGTGGATGTAAAAATGAATGTGAAAACATGCATCTGTACTGGTGTATTCTGTCGGCATTCACAGTATTTCGAGGTGACAGAGTTTGCATCATTAAGTGCAGTTGAAGTGGATGTAATAATGAATCTGAAACCATGGATCTGTACTTACGTAAAATATCGGCCTTCACAGTATGTGGAGGTTGCAGCATTTCCTTCATTGAGTGCAGTTGAAGTGGATTTAATAATGAATGTGGAACCATGGATCTGTACTTGTGTATTCTGTCGGCATTCACAGTATGTGGAGGTGACAGGGTTTGCTTCTTTGAGTGCAGTGAAGTGGATGTAAAAATGAATGTGAAACCCTGGATCTGTACCTTGCGTAAAGTCTCGGCCTTCACAGTATGTGGAGGGTGCCAGGGTTTGCTATTTGCGTGCAGTTGAAGTGGATGTAATAATGAATGTGAAACCATGGATCTGTACTTGCTGTCCAAGTCTCGGACCCTTCACAGTATGTGGAGGTGACCGGGTTTGCTTCTTTGAGTGCAGTTGAAGTGATGTAATAATTGAATGTGAAACCAGGATCTGTACTTGCGTATACAGTATCGACCCTTCACAGTATGTGGAGGTGACAGGGTTTGCTCTATTGAGGCAGTTGAAGTGGATTGTAATAATGAATGTGAAACCATGGATCTGTACTTGCGTAAGTATCGGCCTTCACAGTATGTGGGGTGACAGGGTTTGCTTCTTGAGTGCAGTGAAGTGGATGTAATAATGAATGTGAAACCCTGGATCTTGTACTTGCGTAAAGTTCGGCCTTCACAGTATGTGGAGGTGACAGGGTTTGCTTCATTGAGTGCAGTTGAAGTGGATGTAATAATGAATGTGAAACATGGATCTGTACTTGTGTATTCTGTCGGCATTCACAGTATGTGGAGGTGACAGGGTTTGCTTCTTGAGTGCAGTTGAAGTGGATTTAATAATGAATGTGAAACCATGGATCTGTAATTGTGTATTCTGTCGGCCTTCACAGTATGTGGAGGTGACAGGGTTGCTTCTTTGAGTGCAGTTGAAGTGGATGTAAAAATGAATGTGAAACATGGATCTGTACTTGTGTATTCTGTCGGCATTCACAGTATGTGGAGGTGACAGGGTTGCTTCTTTGAGTGCAGTTGAAGTGGATGTAAAAATGAATGTGAAACCATGGATCTGTACTTGTGTATTCTGTCGGCATTCACAGTATGTGGAGGTGACAGGGTTTGCTTCTTTGAGTGCAGTTGAAGTGGATTTAATAATGAATGTGAAACCATGGATCTGTACTTGCGTAAACTATCGGCCTTCACAGTATGTGGAGGTGACAGGGTTTGCTTCATTGAGTGCAGTTGAAGTGGATGTAATAATGAATGTGAAACATGGATCTGTACTTGCGTAATCTATCGGCCTTCACAGTATGTGGAGGTGACAGGGTTTGCTTCATTGAGTGCAGTTGAAGTGGATGTAAAAATGAATGCGAAACCATCGATCTGTACTTGCGTAAATTATCTTACTTCAAAGTATGCGGATGTGACAGGGTTTGCTTCATTGAGTGCAGTTGAAGTGGATTTAATAATGAATGTGAAACATGGATCTGTACTTGTGTATTCTGTCGGCCTTCACAGTATGTGGAGGTGACAGGGTTTGCTTCATTGAGTGCAGTTGAAGTGGATTTAATAATGAATGTGGAACCATGGATCTGTACTTACGTAAATTATCGGGCTTCACAGTAGGTGGATGTGACAGGGTTTGCTTCTTTGAGTGCAGTTTAAGTAGATGTAAAAATGAATGCGAAACCATCGATCTGTACTTGTGTATTCTGTCGGCATTCACAGTGATAGTGGAGGTGACAGGGTTGCTCATTGAGTGCAGTGAAGTGGATGTAATAATGAATGTGAAACCATGGATCTGTACTTGCGTAAAGTATCGGCCTTCATCAGTATGTGGAGGTGACAGGGTTTGTCATTGAGTGCAGTTGAAGTGGATGTAAAATGAATGTGAAATCCATGGATCTGTACTGCGTAAAGTATCGGCCCTTCACAGTATGTGGAGGTGACAGGGTTTGCTTCTTGAGTGCCGTTGAAGTGGATGTAATAATGAATGTAAACATGGATCTGTACTTGCGTAACGTATCGGCTCTTCACAGTATGTTGGAGGTGACAGGGTTTGCTTCTTTGAGTGCAGTTGAAGTGGATGTACTAATGAATGTGAAACCTGGATACTTTACTTGCGTAAAGTATCGGCCCTTAACAGTATGTGGAGGTGACAGGGTTTGCTTCATGAGTGCAGTTGAAGTAGATGTAATAATGAATGTGAAACCATGGATCTGTACTTGCGTAAAGTATCGGCCTTCACAGTATGTGGAGGTGACAGGGTTTGCTTCTTTGAGTGCAGTTGAAGTGGATGTAATAATGAATGTGAAACCATGGATCTGTACTTGCGTAAAGTATCGGCCTTCACAGTATGTGGAGGTGACAGGGTTTGCTTCTTTGAGTGCAGTTGAAGTGGATTTAATAATGAATGTGAAACCATGGATCTGTACTTGCGTAAAGTATCGGCCTTCACAGTATGTGGAGGTGACAGGGTTTGCTTCATTGAGTGCAGTTGAAGTAGATGTAATAATGAATGTGAAACCATGGATCTGTACTTGCGTAAAGTATCGGCCTTCACAGTATGTGGAGGTGACAGGGTTTGCTTCATTGAGTGCAGTTGAAGTGGATGTAATAATGAATGTGAAACCATGGATCTGTACTTGTGTATTCTGTCGGCATTCACAGTATGTGGAGGTGACAGGGTTTGCTTCTTTGAGTGCAGTTGAAGTAGATGTAATAATGAATGTGAAAACATGGATCTGTACTTGTGTATTCTGTCGGCATTCACAGTATGTGGAGGTGACAGGGTTTGCTTCATTGAGTGCAGTTGAAGTAGATGTAATAATGAATGTGAAACCATGGATCTGTACTTGCGTAAAATATCGGCCTTCACAGTATGTGGAGGTGACAGGGTTTGCTTCATTGAGTGCAGTTGAAGTAGATGTAATAATGAATGTGAAACCATGGATCTGTACTTGTGTATTCTGTCGGCATTCACAGTATGTGGAGGTGACAGGGTTTGCTTCTTTGAGTGCAGTTGAAGTGGATGTAATAATGAATGTGAAACCATGGATCTGTACTTGTGTATTCTGTCGGCATTCACAGTATGTGGAGGTGACAGGGTTTGCTTCATTGAGTGCAGTTGAAGTGGATGTAATAATGAATGTGAAACCATGGATCTGTACTTGCGTAAAGTATCGGCCTTCACAGTATGTGGAGGTGACAGGGTTTGCTTCATTGAGTGCAGTTGAAGTAGATGTAATAATGAATGTGAAACCATGGATCTGTACTTGTGTATTCTGTCGGCATTCACAGTATGTGGAGGTGACAGGGTTTGCTTCTTTGAGTGCAGTTGAAGTGGATGTAATAATGAATGTGAAACCATGGATCTGTACTTGTGTATTCTGTCGGCATTCACAGTATGTGGAGGTGACAGGGTTTGCTTCATTGAGTGCAGTTGAAGTGGATGTAATAATGAATGTGAAACCATGTATCTGTACTTGTGTATTCTGTCGGCATTCACAGTATGTGGAGGTGACAGGGTTTGCTTCATTGAGTGCAGTTGAAGTGGATGTAATAATGAATGTGAAACCATGGATCTGTACTTGTGTATTCTGTCGGCATTCACAGTATGTGGAGGTGACAGGGTTTGCTTATTTGAGTGCAGTTGAAGTAGATGTAATAATGAATGTGAAACCATGGATCTGTACTTGTGTATTCTGTCGGCATTCACAGTATGTGGAGGTGACAGGGTTTGCTTCTTTGAGTGCAGTTGAAGTGGATGTAATAATGAATGTGAAACCATGAATCTGTACTTGTGTATTCTGTCGGCATTCACAGTATGTGGAGGTGACAGGGTTTGCTTCATTGAGTGCAGTTGAAGTGGATTTAATAATGAATGTGAAACCATGGATCTGTACTTGTGTATTCTGTCGGCATTCACAGTATGTGGAGGTGACAGGGTTTGCTTCATTGAGTGCAGTTGAAGTGGATGTAATAATGAATGTGAAACCATGTATCTGTACTTGTGTATTCTGTCGGCATTCACAGTATGTGGAGGTGACAGGGTTTGCTTCTTTGAGTGCAGTTGAAGTGGATGTAATAATGAATGTGAAACCATGGATCTGTACTTGTGTATTCTGTCGGCATTCACAGTATGTGGAGGTGACAGGGTTTGCTTCTTTGAGTGCATTTGAAGTGGATGTAAAAATGAATGTGAAACCATGGATCTTTACTTGCGTATTCCGTCGCCATTCACAGTATGTGGAGGTGACAGGGTTTGCTTCATTGAGTGCAGTTGAAGTGGATGTAATAATGAATGTGAAACCATGGATCTGTACTTGTGTATTCTGTCGGCATTCACAGTATGTGGAGGTGACAGGGTTTGCTTCTTTGAGTGCAGTTGAAGTAGATGTAATAATGAATGTTAAACCATGTATCTGTACTTGTGTATTCTGTCGGCATTCACAGTATGTGGAGGTGACAGGGTTTGCTTCTTGAGTGCAGTTGAAGTGGATTTAATAATGAATGTGAAACCATGGATCTGTACTTGTGTATTCTGTCGGCATTCACAGTATGTGGAGGTGACAGGGTTTGCTTCATTGAGTGCAGTTGAAGTGGATGTAATAATGAATGTGAAACCATGGATCTGTACTTACGTATTCCGTCGCCATTCACATTATGTGGAGGTGATAGGGTTTGCTTCATTGAGTGCAGTTGAAGTGGATTTAATAATGAATGCGGAACCATGGATCTGTAATTGTGTATTCTGTCGGCATTCACAGTATGTGGAGGTGACAGGGTTTGCTTCTTGAGTGCAGTTGAAGTGGATTTAATAATGAATGCGGAACCATGGATCTGTACTTGTGTATAATGTCGGCATTCACAGTATGTGGAGGTTACAGGGTTTGCTTCGTTGAGTGCAGTTGAAGTGGATGTAATAATGAATGTGAAACCATGCATCTGTACTTGTGTATTCTGTCGGCCTTCACAGTATGTGGATGTGACAGGGTTTGCTTCTTTGAGTGCAGTTGAAGTGGATTTAATAATGAATGTGAAACCATGGATCTGTACATGTGAATTCTGTCGACATTCACAGTATGTGGAGGTGACGGTTTGATTCTTTGAGTGCAGTTGAAGTGGATTTAATAATGAATGTGAAACCATGGATCTGTACTTGTGTATTCTGTCGGCATTCACAGTATGATGAGGTGACAGGGTTTGCTTCATTGAGTGCAGTTAAAGTGGATTTAATAATGAATGTGGAACCATGGATCTCTACTTGCGTATTCCGTCGCAATTCGCAGTATGTGGAGGTGACAGGGTTTGCTTCTTTGAGTGCAGTTGAAGTAGATGTAATAATGAATGTGAAACCATGGATCTGTACTTGTGTATTCTGTCGGCATTCACAGTATGTGGAGGTGACAGGGTTTGCTTCATTGAGTGCAGTTGAAGTAGATGTAATAATGAATGTGAAACCATGGATCTGTACTTGTGTATTCTGTCGGCATTCACAGTATGTGGAGGTGACAGGGTTTGCTTCTTTGAGTGCAGTTGAAGTGGATGTAATAATGAATGTGAAACCATGGATCTGTACTTGTGTATTCTGTCGGCATTCACAGTATGATGAGGTGACAGGGTTTGCTTCTTTGAGTGCAGTTGAAGTAGATGTAATAATGAATGTGAAACCATGGATCTGTACTTGTGTATTCTGTCGGCATTCACAGTATGTGGAGGTGACAGGGTTTGCTTATTTATGTGCAGTTTAAGTGGATATAATATTTAATGTGGAACAATGTATCTGTACTTGCGTATTCCGTCGCAATTCGCAGTATGTGGAGGTGACAGGGTTTGCTTCATTGAGTGCAGTTGAAGTGGATTTAATAATGAATGTGAAACCATGGATCTGTACTTGTGTATTCTGTCGGCATTCACAGTATGATGAGGTGACAGGGTTTGCTTCATTGAGTGCAGTTGAAGTAGATGTAATAATGAATGTGAAACCATGGATCTGTACTTGTGTATTCTGTCGGCATTCACAGTATGATGATGTGACAGGGTTTGCTTCATTGAGTGCAGTTGAAGTAGATGTAATAATGAATGTGAAACCATGGATCTGTACTTGCGTATTCCGTCGCCATTCACAGTATGTGGATGTGACAGGGTTTGCTTCATTGAGTGCAGTTGAAGTGGATGTAATAATGAATGTGAAACCATGGATCTGTACTTGTGTATTCTATAGGCATTCACAGTATGTGGAGGTGACAGGGATTGCTTTTTTGAGTGCAGTTGAAGTGGATTTAATAATGAATGTGAAACCATGGATCTGTACTTGTGTCATCTGTCTACATTCACAGTATGTGGAGGTTACATGGTTTGATTCATAGAGTGCAGTTGAAGTAGATGTA
The DNA here is from genome assembly GCA_034768735.1 of Schistosoma mekongi. Taxonomy (NCBI): domain Eukaryota; kingdom Metazoa; phylum Platyhelminthes; class Trematoda; order Strigeidida; family Schistosomatidae; genus Schistosoma; species Schistosoma mekongi. The sequence goes on along the minus strand of JALJAT010000095.1, from coordinate 14,334 downwards.
ATAATGAATGTGAAACCATGGATCTGTACTTGTGAATTCCGTCGCCATTCACAGTATGTGGATGTGACAGGGTTTGGTTCATTGAGTGCAGTTGAAGTTGATGTAAGAATGAATGTGAAACCATGGATCTGTACTTGTGTATTCTGTCGGCATTCACAGTATGTTGAGGTAACAGGGTTTGCTTCATTGAGAGCAGTTGAAGTGGATGTAATAATGGATGTGAAACCATGTATTTGCACTTGTGTAATGTATCGGCATTCACAGTATGTGGAGGTGACTGTGTTTGCTTCTTTGAGTGCAGTTGAAGAGGATGTGATAATGAATGGGGAACCATGTATCTGTACTTGCGTATTCCGTCGCAATTCACAGTATGTGGAGGTGACAGGGTTTGCTTCATTGAGTGCAGTTGAAGTGGATGTAATAATGAATGTGGAACAATGTATCTGTACTTGCGTATTCCGTCGCCATTCACAGTATGTGGAGGTGACAGGGTTTGCTTCTTTGAGTGCAGTTGAAGTGGATGTAATAATGAATGTGAAACCATGGATCTGTACTTGTGTATTCTGTCGGCATTCACAGTATGTGGAGGTGACAGGGTTTGCTTCTTTGAGTGCAGTTGAAGTAGATATAATAATTAATGTGAAAGCATGGATGAGTACTTGTGTATTCTGTCGGCATTCACAGTATGTGGAGGTGACAGGGTTTGCTTCTTTGAGTGCAGTTGAAGAGGATGTGATAATGAATGGGGAACCATGTATCTGTACTTGTGTATTCTGTCGGCATTCACAGTATGTGGAGGTGACAGGGTTTGCTTCTTTGAGTGCAGTTGAAGTGGATGTAATAATGAATGTTAAACCATGGATCTGTACTTGTGTATTCTGTCGGCCTTCACAGTATGTGGAGGTGACAGGGATTGCTTTTTTGAGTGCAGTTGAAGTGGATGTAATAATGAATGTGAAACCATGGATCTGTACTTGTGTATTCTGTCGGCATTCACAGTATTTCGATGTGACATATTTTGGTTTTTTGAGTGCAGTTGAAGTAGGTGTAATAATTAATGTGATACCATGGATCTGTACTTGTGTATTCTGTCGGCATTCACAGTATGATGAGGTGACAGGGTTTGCTTCTTTGAGTGCAGTTGAAGTGGATGTAATAATGAATGTGAAACCATGGATCTGTACTTGCGTATTCCGTCGCAATTCACAGTATGTGGAGGTGACAGGGATTGCTTTTTTGAGTGCAGTTGAAGAGGATGTGATAATGAATGGGGAACCATGTATCTGTACTTGCGTATTCCGTCGGCATTCACAGTATGATGAGGTGACAGGGTTTGCTTCTTTGAGTGCAGTTGAAGTAGATGTAATAATGAATGTGAAACCATGGATCTGTACTTGTGTATTCTGTCGGCATTCACAGTATGTGGAGGTGACTGGGTTTGCTTATTTAAGTGCAGTTGAAGTGTATGTTATAATTAATTTTAAACCATGCATCTTTACTTGTGTATTCTGTCGGCATTCACAGTATGATGAGGTGACAGGGTTTGCTTCATTGAGTGCAGTTGAAGTGGATGTAAAAATGAATGTGAAACCATGGATCTGTACTTGTGTATTCTGTCGGCATTCACAGTATGTGGAGGTGACAGGGTTTGCTTCATTGAGTGCAGTTGAAGTGGATGTAATAATGAATGTGAAACCATGGATCTGTACTTGTGTATTCTGTCGGCATTCACAGTATGTGGAGGTGACAGGGTTTGCTTCTTTGAGTGCAGTTGAAGTAGATGTAATAATGAATGTGAAACCATGGATCTGTACTTGCGTATTCCGTCGCCATTCACAGTATGATGAGGTGACAGGGTTTGCTTCATTGAGTGCAGTTGAAGTGGATGTAATAATGAATGTGAAACCATGGATCTGTACTTGTGTATTCTGTCGGCATTCACAGTATGATGAGGTGACAGGGTTTGCTTCATTGAGTGCAGTTGAAGTAGATGTAATAATGAATGTGAAACCATGGATCTGTACTTGTGTATTCTGTCGGCATTCACAGTATGTGGAGGTGACAGGGTTTGCTTCTTTGAGTGCAGTTGAAGTGGATGTAATAATGAATGTGAAACCATGGATCTGTACTTGTGTATTCTGTCGGCATTCACAGTATGATGAGGTGACAGGGTTTGCTTCATTGAGTGCAGTTGAAGTGGATGTAATAATGAATGTGAAACCATGGATCTGTACTTGCGTATTCCGTCGCCATTCACAGTATGTGGAGGTGACAGGGATTGCTTTTTTGAGTGCAGTTGAAGTGGATGTAATAATGAATGTGAAACCATGGATCTGTACTTGCGTATTCCGTCGCAATTCACAGTATGTGGAGGTGACAGGGTTTGCTTCTTTGAGTGCAGTTGAAGTGGATGTAATAATGAATGTGAAACCATGGATCTGTACTTGCGTATTCCGTCGCCATTCACAGTATGTGGAGGTGACAGGGTTTGCTTCTTTGAGTGCAGTTGAAGTGGATGTAATAATGAATGTGAAACCATGGATCTGTACTTGTGTATTCTGTCGGCATTCACAGTATGATGAGGTGACAGGGTTTGCTTATTTATGTGCAGTTTAAGTGGATATAATATTTAATGTGGAACAATGTATCTGTACTGCGTATTCCGTCGCATTCACAGTATGATGAGGTGACAGGGTTTGCTTCATTGAGTGCAGTTGAAGAGGATGTGATAATGAATGGGGAACCATGTATCTGTACTTGCGTATTCCGTCGCCATTCACAGTATGTGGAGGTGACAGGGTTTGCTTCTTTGAGTGCAGTTGAAGTAGATGTAATAATGAATGTGAAACCATGGATCTGTACTTGTGTATTCTGTCGGCATTCACAGTATGTGGAGGTGACAGGGATTGCTAATTTATGTGCACTTTAAGTGGATGTAAAAATTAATGTGGAACCATGTATCTGTACTTGCGTATTCCGTCGCCATTCACAGTATGTTGAGGTGACAGGGTTTGCTTCTTTGAGTGCAGTTGAAGTGGATGTAATAATGAATGTGAAACCATAGATCTGTACTTGTGTATTCTGTCGGCATTCACAGTATGTGGAGGTAACTGGGTTTGCTTCATTGAGTGCAGTTGAAGTGGATGTAATAATGAATGTTAAACCATGTATCTGTACTTGTGTATTCTGTCGGCATTCACAGTATGATGAGGTGACAGGGTTTGCTTATTTATGTGCAGTTTAAGTGGATATAATATTTAATGTGGAACAATGTATCTGTACTGCGTATTCCGTCGCCATTCACAGTATGATGAGGTGACAGGGTTTGCTTCTTTGAGTGCAGTTGAAGTGGATGTAATAATGAATGTGAAACCATGGATCTGCACTTGTGTATTCTATCGGCATTCACAGTATACTGAGGTGACAGGTTTTGCTTATTTACGTGCACTTTAAGTGGATATAATATTTAATGTGGAACAATGTATCTGTACTGCGTATTCCGTCGCAATTCGCAGTATGTGGAGGTGACAGGGTTTGCTTCTTTGAGTGCAATTTAAGTGGATGTAATATTTATGTGGAACAATGTATCTGTACTTGTGTATTCTGTCGGCATTCAGAGTATGTGGAGGTGACAGGGTTTGCTTCTTTTAGTGCAGTTGAAGTAGATGTAATAATGAATGTGAAACCATGGATCAGTACTTGTGTATTCTGTCGGCATTCACAGTATACTGAGGTGACAGGGTTTGCTTATTTATGTGCAATTTAAGTGGATGTAAAAATTAATGTGGAACCATGTATCTGTACTTGTGTATTCTGTCGGCATTCACAGTATGTGGAGGTGACAGGGTTTGCTTCTTTGAGTGCAGTTGAAGTAGATGTAATAATGAATGTGAAACCATGGATCTGTACTTGCGTATTCCGTCGCAATTCGCAGTATGTGGAGGTGACAGGGATTGCTTTTTTGAGTGCAGTTGAAGTAGATGTAATAATGAATGTGAAACCATGGATCTGTACTTGTGTATTCTGTCGGCATTCACAGTATGATGAGGTGACAGGGTTTGCTTCTTTGAGTGCAGTTGAAGAGGATGTGATAATGAATGGGGAACCATGTATCTGTACTGCGTATTCCGTCGCAATTCACAGTATGTGGAGGTGACGGGGTTTGCTTCTTTGAGTGCAGTTGAAGTGGATGTAATAATGAATGTGAAACCATGGATCTGTACTTGCGTATTCCGTCGCAATTCGCAGTATGTGGAGGTGACAGGGTTTGCTTCTTTGAGTGCAGTTGAAGTGGATGTAATAATGAATGTGAAACCATGGATCTGTACTTGCGTATTCCGTCGCAATTCACAGTATGTGGAGGTGACAGGGTTTGCTTATTTATGTGCAGTTTAAGTGGATATAATATTTAATGTGGAACAATGTATCTGTACTGCGTATTCCGTCGCAATTCACAGTATGTGGAGGTGACAGGGTTTGCTTAATTGAGTGCAGTTGAAGTGGATGTAAAAATTAATGTGGAACCATGTATCTGTACTTGCGTATTCCGTCGCATTCACAGTATGATGAGGTGACAGGGTTTGCTTCATTGAGTGCAGTTGAAGTAGATGTAATAATGAATGTGAAACCATGGATCTGTACTTGCGTATTCCGTCGCCATTCACAGTATGTGGAGGTGACAGGGATTGCTTCATTGTGTGCCGTTTGAGTGGATGTAAAAATTAATGTGGAACCATGTATCTGTACTTGTGTATTCTGTCGGCATTCACAGTATGTGGAGGTGACAGGGTTTGCTTCTTTGAGTGCAGTTGAAGTGGATGTAATAATGAATGTTAAACCATGTATCTGTACTTGTGTATTCTGTCGGCATTCACAGTATGTGGAGGTGACAGGGATTGCTTTTTTGAGTGCAGTTGAAGTGGATGTAATAATGAATGTGAAACCATGTATCTGTACTTGTGTATTCTGTCGGCATTCACAGTATGTGGAGGTGACAGGGATTGCTTTTTTGAGTGCAGTTGAAGTGGATGTAATAATGAATGTGAAACCATGGATCTGTACTTGTGTATTCTGTCGGCATTCACAGTATGTGGAGGTGACAGGGATTGCTTTTTTGAGTGCAGTTGAAGTGGATGTAATAATGAATGTGAAACCATGTATCTGTACTTGTGTATTCTGTCGGCATTCACAGTATGTGGAGGTGACAGGGATTGCTTTTTTGAGTGCAGTTGAAGTGGATGTAATAATGAATGTGAAACCATGGATCTGTACTTGTGTATTCTGTCGGCATTCACAGTATGTGGAGGTGACAGGGATTGCTTTTTTGAGTGCAGTTGAAGTAGATGTAATAATGAATGTGAAACCATGGATCTGTACTTGTGTATTCTGTCGGCATTCACAGTATGTGGAGGTGACAGGGATTGCTTTTTTGAGTGCAGTTGAAGAGGATGTGATAATGAATGGGGAACCATGTATCTGTACTTGTGTATTCTGTCGGCATTCACAGTATGTGGAGGTGACAGGGTTTGCTTCTTTGAGTGCAGTGAAGTGGATGTAATAATGAATGTGAAACCATGGATCTGTACTTGTGTATTCTGTCGGCATTCACAGTATGTGGAGGTGACAGGGTTTGCTTCATTGAGTGCAGTTGAAGTAGATGTAATAATGAATGTGAAACCATGTATCTGTACTGCGTATTCCGTCGCAATTCACAGTATGTGGAGGTGACAGGGTTTGCTTCTTTGAGTGCAGTGAAGTGGATGTAATAATGAATGTGAAACCATGTATCTGTACTTGTGTATTCTGTCGGCATTCACAGTATGATGAGGTGACAGGGTTTGCTTCATTGAGTGCAGTTGAAGTGGATGTAATAATGAATGTGAAACCATGGATCTGTACTTGTGTATTCTGTCGGCATTCACAGTATGATGAGGTGACAGGGTTTGCTTCATTGAGTGCAGTTGAAGTGGATGTAATAATGATTGTTAAACCATGTATCTGTACTTGCGTATTCCGTCGCCATTCACAGTATGATGAGGTGACACGGTTTGCTTCTTTGAGTGCAGTTGAAGTAGATGTAATAATGAATGTGAAACCATGGATCTGTACTTGTGTATTCTGTCGGCATTCACAGTATGTGGAGGTGACAGGGTTTGCTTCTTTGAGTGCAGTGAAGTGGATGTAATAATGAATGTGAAACCATGTATCTGTACTGCGTATTCCGTCGCAATTCACAGTATGTGGAGGTGACAGGGTTTGCTTCATTGAGTGCAGTTGAAGAGGATGTGATAATGAATGGGGAACCATGTATCTGTACTTGCGTATTCCGTCGGCATTCACAGTATGATGAGGTGACAGGGTTTGCTTCATTGAGTGCAGTTGAAGTAGATGTAATAATGAATGTGAAACCATGTATCTGTACTTGCGTATTCCGTCGCAATTCGCAGTATGTGGAGGTGACAGGGATTGCTTTTTTGAGTGCAGTTGAAGAGGATGTGATAATGAATGGGGAACCATGTATCTGTACTTGCGTATTCCGTCGCCATTCACAGTATGTGGAGGTGACAGGGTTTGCTTCTTTGAGTGCAGTGAAGTGGATGTAATAATGAATGTGAAACCATGGATCTGTACTTGCGTATTCCGTCGCAATTCACAGTATGTGGAGGTGACAGTGTTTGCTTCTTTGAGTGCAGTTGAAGTAGATGTTATAATTAATGTGAAACCATGGATCAGTACTTGTGTATTCTGTCGGCATTCACAGTATGTGGAGGTGACAGGGTTTGCTTCTTTGAGTGCAGTTGAAGAGGATGTGATAATGAATGGGGAACCATGTATCTGTACTTGTGTATTCTGTCGGCATTCACAGTATGTGGAGGTGACAGGGTTTGCTTCTTTGAGTGCAGTTGAAGTGGATGTAATAATGAATGTGAAACCATGGATCTGTACTTGTGTATTCTGTCGGCATTCACAGTATGTGGAGGTGACAGGGATTGCTTTTTTGAGTGCAGTTGAAGTAGATGTAATAATGAATGTGAAACCATGGATCTGTACTTGTGTATTCTGTCGGCATTCACAGTATGATGAGGTGACAGGGTTTGCTTCTTTGAGTGCAGTTGAAGAGGATGTGATAATGAATGGGGAACCATGTATCTGTACTTGTGTATTCTGTCGGCATTCACAGTATGTGGAGGTGACAGGGTTTGCTTCTTTGAGTGCAGTTGAAGTGGATGTAATAATGAATGTGAAACCATGGATCTGTACTTGTGTATTCTGTCGGCATTCACAGTATGTGGAGGTGACAGGGATTGCTTTTTTGAGTGCAGTTGAAGTAGATGTAATAATGAATGTGAAACCATGGATCTGTACTTGTGTATTCTGTCGGCATTCACAGTATGTGGAGGTGACAGGGATTGCTTTTTTGAGTGCAGTTGAAGTGGATGTAATAATGAATGTGAAACCATGTATCTGTACTGCGTATTCCGTCGCAATTCACAGTATGTGGAGGTGACAGGGTTTGCTTCATTGAGTGCAGTTGAAGTGGATGTAATAATGAATGTGAAACCATGTATCTGTACTTGCGTATTCCGTCGCAATTCACAGTATGTGGAGGTGACAGGGTTTGCTTCATTGAGTGCAGTTGAAGTAGATGTAATAATGAATGTGAAACCATGTATCTGTACTGCGTATTCCGTCGCAATTCACAGTATGTGGAGGTGACAGGGTTTGCTTCTTTGAGTGCAGTTGAAGAGGATGTGATAATGAATGGGGAACCATGTATCTGTACTGCGTATTCCGTCGCCATTCACAGTATGTGGAGGTGACAGGGTTTGCTTCGTTGAGTGCAGTTGAAGTGGATGTAGTAATGAATGTTAAACCATGTATCTGTACTTGTGTATTCTGTCGGCATTCACAGTATGTGGAGGTGACAGGGTTTGCTTCTTTGAGTGCAGTTGAAGTAGATGTAATAATGAATGTGAAACCATGTATCTGTACTTGCGTATTCCGTCGCCATTCACAGTATGTGGAGGTGACAGGGATTGCTTTTTTGAGTGCAGTTGAAGTAGATGTAATAATGAATGTGAAACCATGTATCTGTACTTGTGTATTCCGTCGCAATTCACAGTATGTGGAGGTGACAGGGTTTGCTTCTTTGAGTGCAGTTGAAGTGGATGTAATAATGAATGTGAAACCATGTATCTGTACTTGTGTATTCTGTCGGCATTCACAGTATGTGGAGGTGACAGGGTTTGCTTCTTTGAGTGCAGTTGAAGTTGATGTAATAATGAATGTGAAACCATGGATCTGTACTTGTGTATTCTGTCGGCATTCACAGTATGTGGAGGTGACAGGGTTTGCTTCTTTGAGTGCAGTTGAAGTGGATGTAATAATGAATGTGAAACCATGTATCTGTACTTGTGTATTCTGTCGGCATTCACAGTATGTGGAGGTGACAGGGTTTGCTTTTTTGAGTGCATGTGAAGTGGATGTAATAATGAATGTGAAACCATGTATCTGTACTTGTGTATTCTGTCGGCATTCACAGTATGTGGAGGTGACAGGGTTTGCTTCTTTGAGTGCAGTTGAAGTGGATGTAATAATGAATGTTAAACCATGGATCTTTACTAGTGTATTCTCTCGGCATTCACAGTATGTGGAGGTGACAGGGTTTGCTTCTTTGAGTGCAGTTGAAGTGGATGTAATAATGAATGTTAAACCATGTATCTGTACTTGTGTATTCTGTCGGCATTCACAGTATGTGTAGATGACAGAGTTTGCTTCTTTGAGTGCAGTGAAGTGGATGTAATAATGAATGTTGAACCATGTATCTGTACTTGTGTATTCTGTCGGCATTCACAGTATGTGGAGGTGACAGAGTTTGCTTTTTTGAGTGCAGTTGAAGTAGATGTAATAATGAATGTGAAACCATGTATCTGTACTTGCGTATTCCGTCGCAATTCACAGTATGTGGAGTTGACATGGTTTGCTTCATTGAGTACAATTGAAGTGAATGTAATAATTATTATGAAACCATGGATCTGTACTTGTGTATTCTGTCGACATTCACAGTATGTGGAGGTGACAGGGTTTGCTTCATTGAGTGCAGTTGAAGTGGATGTAATAATGAATGTGAAACCATGGATCTGTACTTGTATATTCTATCGGCATTCACAGTATGTGGAGGTGACAGGGTTTGCTTCTTTGAGTGCAGTTGAAGTGGATGTAAAAATGAATGTGAAACCATGGATCTGTAATTGTGTATTCTGTCGGCCTTCACAGTATGTGTAGGTGACAGAGTTTGCTTCATTGAGTGCAGTTGAAGTGGATGTAATAATGAATCTGAAACCATGGATCTGTACTTGTGTATTCTGTCGGCATTCACAGTATGTGGAGGTGACAGGGTTTGCTTCTTTGAGTGCAGTGAAGTTGATGTAATAATGAATGTGAAACCATGGATCTGTACTTACGTAATCCATCGGCCTTCGCAGTATGTGGAGGTGACAGGGTTTGCTTCATTGAGTGCAGTTGAAGTGGATGTAATAATGAATGTGAAACCATGGATCTGTACTTGTGTATTCTATCGGCATTCACAGTATGTGGAGGTGACTGGGTTTGTTTATTTAAGTGCAGTTGAAGTGTATGTTATAATGAATGTGAAACCATGGATCTGTACTTGTGTATTCTGTCGGCATTCACTGTAAAATGAGGTGACAGGGTTTGCTTCTTTGAGTGCAGTTTAAGTGGATGTAATAATGAATGTGAAACCATGGATCTGTACTTGTGTATTCTGTCGGCATTCACAGTATGTGGAGGTGACAGTGTTTGCTTCATTGAGTGCAGTTGAAGTGGATGTAATAATGAATGTGAAACCATGGATCTGTATTTGTGTATTCTGTCGCAATTCACAGTATGATGAGGTGACAGGGTTTGCTTCTTTGAGTGCAGTTGAAGTAGATGTAATAATGAATGTGAAACCATGGATCTGTACTTGCGTATTCCGTCGCCATTCACAGTATGTGGAGTTGACAGGGTTTGCTTCATTGAGTGCAGTTGAAGTTGATTTAATATCGATTGTGAAACCATGGATCTGTACTTGTGTATTCTCACGGCATTCACAGTATGTGGAGGTGACAGGGTTTGCTTCTTTGAGTGCAGTTGAAGTGGATGTAATAATGAATGTGAAACCATGGATCTGTACTTGCGTATTCCGTCGCCATTCACAGTATGATGAGGTGACAGGGTTTGCTTCATTGAGTGCAGTTGATGTGGATGTAATAATGAATGGTAAACCATGTATCTTTACTTGTGTATTCTGTCGGCATTCGCAGTATGTGGAGGTGACATTTATTGCTTTATTGAGTGCAGTTGAAATGGTTGTAATGATGAATGTGAAACCATGGATCTGTACTTGTGTATTCTGTCGGCATTCACAGTATGATGAGGTGACAGGGTTTGCTTCTTGAGTGCAGTTGAAGAGGATGTGATAATGAATGGGGAACCATGTATCTGTACTTGTGTATTCTGTCGGCATTCACAGTATGATGAGGTGACAGGGTTTGCTTCTTTGAGTGCAGTTGAAGTGGATGTAATAATGAATGTGAAACCATGGATCTGTACTTGTGTATTCTGTCGGCATTCACAGTATGATGAGGTGACAGGGTTTGCTTCATTGAGTGCAGTTGAAGAGGATGTGATAATGAATGGGGAACCATGTATCTGTACTTGCGTATTCCGTCGCCATTCGCAGTATGTGGAGGTGACAGGGTTTGCTTCTTTGAGTGCAGTTGAAGTGGATGTAATAATGAATGTGAAACCATGGATCTGTACTTGTGTATTCTGTCGGCATTCACAGTATGATGAGGTGACAGGGTTTGCTTATTTATTTGCAATTTAAGTGGATATAAATATTTAACTTGGAACCATGTATCTGCACTTGCGTATTCCGTCGCCATTCACAGTATGATGAGGTGACAGGGTTTGCTTCATTGAGTGCAGTTGAAGTAGATGTAATAATGAATGTGAAACCATGGATCTGTACTTGTGTATTCTGTCGGCATTCACAGTATGATGAGGTGACAGGGTTTGCTTCTTTGAGTGCAGTTGAAGTAGATGTAATAATGAATGTGAAACCATGGATCTGTACTTGTGTATTCTGTCGGCATTCACAGTATGTGGAGGTGACAGGGTTTGCTTCTTGAGTGCAGTTGAAGTAGATGTAATAATGAATGTGTAACCATATATCTGTAATTTCGTATTCCGTCGCCATTCGCAGTATGTAGAGGTGACAGGGTTTGCTTCTTTGAGTGCAGTTGAAGTGGATGTAATAATGAATGTGAAACCATGGATCTGTACTTGTGTATTCTGTCGGCATTCACAGTATGATGAGGTGACAGGGTTTGCTTCATTGAGTGCAGTTGAAGTAGATGTAATAATGAATGTGAAACCATGGATCTGTACTTGTGTATTCTGTCGGCATTCACAGTATGTGGAGGTGACAGGGTTTGCTTCTTGAGTGCAGTTGAAGTGGATGTAAAAATGAATGTGAAACCATGAATCTGTACTGGTGTATTCTGTCGGCATTCACAGTATGATGAGGTGACAGGGTTTGCTTATTTATGTGCAGTTTAAGTGGATATAATATTTAATGTGGAACAATGTATCTGTACTTGCGTATTCCGTCGCAATTCACAGTATGTGGAGGTGACAGGGTTTGCTTCTTTGAGTGCAGTTGAAGTTGATGTAATAATGAATCTGAAACCATGGATCTGTACTTACGTAATCCATCGGCATTCGCAGGATGTGGAGGTGACAGGGTTTGCTTCATTGAGTGCAGTTGAAGTGGATGTAATAATGAATGTGAAACCATGGATCTGTACTTGTGTATTCTGTCGGCATTCACAATATTTGGTGGTGACAGGGTTTGCTTATTTGAGTGCAGTTGAAGAGGATGTGATAATGAATGGGGAACCATGTATCTGTACTTGCGTATTCCGTCGCAATTCACAGTATGTGGAGGTGACAGGGTTTGCTTATTTGAGTGCAGTTGAAGAGGATGTGATAATGAATGGGGAACCATGTATCTGTACTTGCGTATTCCGTCGCCATTCACAGTATGTGGAGGTGACAGGGTTTGCTTATTTATGTGCAGTTTAAGTGGATATAATATTTAATGTGGAACAATGTATCTGTACTTGCGTATTCCGTCGCAATTCGCAGTATGTGGAGGTGACAGGGATTGCTTTTTTGAGTGCAGTTGAAGAGGATGTGATAATGAATGGGGAACCATGTATCTGTACTTGCGTATTCTGTCGGCATTCACAGTATGATGAGGTGACAGGGTTTGCTTTTTTGAGTGCAGTTGAAGAGGATGTGATAATGAATGGGGAACCATGTATCTGTACTTGCGTATTCCGTCGCCATTCACAGTATGATGAGGTGACAGGGTTTGCTTATTTATGTGCAGTTTAAGTGGATATAATATTTAATGTGGAACAATGTATCTGTACTTGCGTATTCCGTCGCAATTCACAGTATGTGGAGGTGACAGGGTTTGCTTATTTATGTGCAGTTTAAGTGGATATAATATTTAATGTGGAACAATGTATCTGTACTTGCGTATTCCGTCGCCATTCACAGTATGTGGAGGTGACAGGGTTTGCTTATTTATGTGCAGTTTAAGTGGATATAAAAATTAATGTGGAATAATGTATCTGTACTTGCGTATTCCGTCGCAATTCACAGTATGTGGAGGTGACAGGGTTTGCTTATTTATGTGCAGTTTAAGTGGATATAAAAATTAATGTGGAATAATGTATCTGTACTTGCGTATTCCGTCGTAATTCACAGTATGTGGAGGTGACAGGGTTTGCTTATTTATGTGCAGTTTAAGTGGATATAATATTTAATGTGGAACAATGTATCTGTACTTGCGTATTCCGTCGCAATTCACAGTATGTGGAGGTGACAGGGATTGCTTTTTTGAGTGCAGTTGAAGTGGATGTAATAATGAATGTGGAACCATGTATCTGCACTTGCGTATTCCGTCGCCATTCACAGTATGATGAGGTGACAGGGTTTGCTTATTATGTGCAGTTTAAGTGGATATAAAAATTAATGTGGAATAATGTATCTGTACTTGCGTATTCCGTCGCAATTCGCAGTATGTGGAGGTGACAGGGTTTGCTTATTATGTGCAGTTTAAGTGGATATAATATTTAATGTGGAACAATGTATCTGTACTTGCGTATTCCGTCGCAATTCGCAGTATGTGGAGGTGACAGGGTTTGCTTCTTTGAGTGCAGTTGAAGTGGATGTAATAATGAATGTGAAACCATGCATCAGCGCCTTATTATTCTGTCGGCATTCACAGATACGGACTGGTGACAGTGTTTGCTTCATTGAGTGTAGTTGAAGTGGCTGTAATAATGAATGTAAAACCATGTATCTGCACTTGCGTATTCCGTCGCCATTCGCAGTATGTGGAGGTGAAATGGTTTGCTTATTTGAGTGCAGTTGACAGGATGGATAATGAATGGGGAAACATGTACTGTACTTGCGTATTCCGTCGCAATTCACAGTATGATGGAGGGTGACAGGGTTGCTTATTTATGGGCAGTTTAAGTGGATATAATATTAATGTGGAAACAATGTACCTGTACTTGCGTATTCCGTCGCAATTCGCAGTATGTGGATGGTGACAGGGTATTGCTTTTTGAGTGCAGTTGCAGAGGATTGAAATGAATGGGGAACCATGTATCTGTACTTGCGTATTCCGTCGCCATTCCACAGTATGTGGAGGTGACAGGGATTGCTTATTTATGTGCATATTTAAGTGGATATAATATTTAATGTGGAACAATGTATCTGTACTTGCGTATTCCGCAGCAATTCACAGTATGTGGAGGTGACAGGGTTTGCTTATTTATGTGCACTTTAAGTGGATATAAAATTTAATGTGGAACAATGTATCTGTACTTGCGTATTCCGTCGCCATTCACAGTATGATGAGGTGACAGGGTTTGCTTCTTTGAGTGCAGTTGAAGAGGATGTGATAATGAATGGGGAACCATGTATCTGCACTTGCGTATTCCGTCGCATTCACAGTATGTGGAGGTGACAGGGATTGCTTTTTTGAGTGCAGTTGAAGAGGATGTGATAATGAATGGGGAACCATGTATCTGTACTTGCGTATTCCGTCGCAATTCACAGTATGTGGAGGTGACAGGGTTTGCTTCTTTGAGTGCAGTTGAAGTAGATGTAATAATGAACTTAGAAACATAGATCAGCGCCTTATTATTCTGTCGGCATTCACAGTATACGGAGGGACATGTCTTGTCA
>JALJAT010000094.1:0-51702 GCA_034768735.1 Schistosoma mekongi | reverse complement strand
CTGCTAATTATACAATAAACACTTAACTACTCATGAGTACTCATGAGTATGACAACTACAAATAAACCCAACAGTCAGTCACACATGCTAAATAGATTAGCATAGCATTAATTATTATATGACGTGTGAAATACATAGGCTGAGGCGTGCACACTAATAGTGAGTGCATGAGTAATCCGTGTACACTAACACCGTTGATGAAATATGTGGTGTGGTGATTGGAAAGATTAATGAATTAGTAGAAGAGCAGGCAGGGAACAGTATAGTTGGGTTGGATATAGTAGAATATGGAAGGAAAAATGATAGATTGAAAATGGCAATAATTTTATGTAGTCCTCCTCATCTATTTTAGGATAGCTCACGCCTGCTACCCACGGGATTCGAACCCCTGACACTCTTGCCAGATTCAACTCCCACGGCCCTCACCAATTGGCTATTTGGGCCGCTGCCTAACCTACCTAACACTTACATATATACTATTATACACTCTACTATTCTTAATAACAATGCCTCCAATTTAATCACTATCACTAATTTACACAATTAAACAAACACAATCTGTTTCATGGGCAGCACGCATATTCCATTCAGTTCATTACCAATAGAATAACAACCTGACAAATACAAACAGACAGATAAACAGGCAGGTGGGCAGGAATCAAGGAATTAACACAGGCAAGCATATCTGTAATATATCTAGGCTCTTCTCATACCCTAATCGTACAGTTTTTTCCACTTTATCCAACCCTAGTGTGTAATTCCAAAGAATCAAACATTATGTTATATCGTATCATACCACATACATTATATGGTGATTGCGAAAGATTAATGAATTAGTAGAAGAGCAGGCAGGGAACAGTATAGTTGGGTTGGATATAGTAGAATATGGAAGGAAAAATGATAGATTGAAAATGGCAATAATTTATGTAGTCCTCCTCATCTATTTTAGGATAGCTCACGCCTGCTACCCACGGGATTCGAACCCCTGACACTCTTGCCAGATTCAACTCCCACGGCCCTCACCAATTCGCTATTTGGGCCGCTGCCTAACCTACCTAACACTTACATATATACTATTATACACTCTACTATTCTTAATAACAATGCCTCCAATTTAATCACTATCACTAATTTACACAATTAAACAAACACAATCTGTTTCATGGGCAGCACGCATATTCCATTCAGTTCATTACCAATAGAATAACAACCTGACAAATACAAACAGACAGATAAACAGGCAGGTGGGCAGGAATCAAGGAATTAACACAGGCAAGCATATCTGTAATATATCTAGGCTCTTCTCATACCCTAATCGTACAGTTTTTCCACTTTATCCAACCCTAGTGTGTAATTCCAAAGAATCAAACATTATGTTATATCGTATCATACCACATCATTATATGGTGATTGGAAAGATTAATGGATTAGTAGAAGAGCAGGCAGGGAACAGTATAGTTGGGTTGGATATAGTAGAATATGGAAGGAAAAATGATAGATTGAAAATGGCAATAATTTTATGTAGTCCTCCTCATCTATTTTAGGATAGCTCACGCCTGCTACCCACGGGATTCGAACCCCTGACACTCTTGCCAGATTCAACTCCCACGGCCCTCACCAATTGGCTATTTGGGCCGCTGCCTAACCTACCTAACACTTACATATATACTATTATACACTCTACTATTCTTAATAACAATGCCTCCAATTTAATCACTATCACTAATTTACACAATTAAACAAACACAATCTGTTTCATGGGCAGCACGCATATTCCATTCAGTTCATTACCAATAGAATAACAACCTGACAAATACAAACAGACAGATAAACAGGCAGGTGGGCAGGAATCAAGGAATTAACACAGGCAAGCATATCTGTAATATATCTAGGCTCTTCTCATACCCTAATCGTACAGTTTTTTCCACTTTATCCAACCCTAGTGTGTAATTCCAAAGAATCAAACATTATGTTATATCGTATCATACCACATCATTATATGGTGATTGGAAAGATTAATGAATTAGTAGAAGAGCAGGCAGGGAACAGTATAGTTGGGTTGGATATAGTAGAATATGGAAGGAAAAATGATAGATTGAAAATGGCAATAATTTTATGTAGTCCTCCTCATCTATTTTAGGATAGCTCACGCCTGCTACCCACGGGATTCGAACCCCTGACACTCTTGCCAGATTCAACTCCCACGGCCCTCACCAATTGGCTATTTGGGCCGCTGCCTAACCTACCTAACACTTACATATATACTATTATACACTCTACTATTCTTAATAACAATGCCTCCAATTTAATCACTATCACTAATTTACACAATTAAACAAACACAATCTGTTTCATGGGCAGCACGCATATTCCATTCAGTTCATTACCAATAGAATAACAACCTGACAAATACAAACAGACAGATAAACAGGCAGGTGGGCAGGAATCAAGGAATTAACACAGGCAAGCATATCTGTAATATATCTAGGCTCTTCTCATACCCTAATCGTACAGTTTTTTCCACTTTATCCAACCCTAGTGTGTAATTCCAAAGAATCAAACATTATGTTATATCATATCATACCATATCATGATATACTTACCTATCACATGAGAAGAAGTCATATGATGTCATGTTACGAGATTATTCAGTGAATTCTGAACATTCCAAGCATTCAGTCCAGTCAATTAGAAATATGCTCTGCTTTAATATTTGCCTGTGTAGACAGGCAGGCAGACGTGAATTCATTGGCAACGTATAGTCAGTGTAGAATTCACTTGATATCGCGTTACATTCACCGGAATAACGCACCTGAAGTATATAAAGTCAAAAAGACTGTCTTATCTCTTCGGAATATTTATATATTAGTACAGATATATAAATACCTAATGCAGTTCTACAACAAACAATTATTCATTTAATAGTCACTTGCATTCTACGTGATTAAGCAACAACAACAATCTGCACCCTGCGTACATGAGCGAAAAAATGCCAATACATAGTAGCTGGTCAGACAAACAATGTGCCAACCAATAGAAAACAACTTCTAGAAAGTTCTATCATAACTGACCAATCAAATGCAAACTGTAGACTGCTAATTATACAATAAACACTTAACTACTCATGAGTACTCATGAGTATGACAACTACAAATAAACCCAACAGTCAGTCACACATGCTAAATAGATTAGCATAGCATTAATTATTATATGACGTGTGAAATACATAGGCTGAGGCGTGCACACTAATAGTGAGTGCATGAGTAATCCGTGTACACTAACACCGTTGATGAAATATGTGGTGTGGTGATTGGAAAGATTAATGGATTAGTAGAAGAGCAGGCAGGGAACAGTATAGTTGGGTTGGATATAGTAGAATATGGAAGGAAAAATGATAGATTGAAAATGGCAATAATTTTATGTAGTCCTCCTCATCTATTTTAGGATAGCTCACGCCTGCTACCCACGGGATTCGAACCCCTGACACTCTTGCCAGATTCAACTCCCACGGCCCTCACCAATTGGCTATTTGGGCCGCTGCCTAACCTACCTAACACTTACATATATACTATTATACACTCTACTATTCTTAATAACAATGCCTCCAATTTAATCACTATCACTAATTTACACAATTAAACAAACACAATCTGTTTCATGGGCAGCACGCATATTCCATTCAGTTCATTACCAATAGAATAACAACCTGACAAATACAAACAGACAGATAAACAGGCAGGTGGGCAGGAATCAAGGAATTAACACAGGCAAGCATATCTGTAATATATCTAGGCTCTTCTCATACCCTAATCGTACAGTTTTTTCCACTTTATCCAACCCTAGTGTGTAATTCCAAAGAATCAAACATTATGTTATATCGTATCATACCACATCATTATATGGTGATTGGAAAGATTAATGAATTAGTAGAAGAGCAGGCAGGGAACAGTATAGTTGGGTTGGATATAGTAGAATATGGAAGGAAAAATGATAGATTGAAAATGGCAATAATTTTATGTAGTCCTCCTCATCTATTTTAGGATAGCTCACGCCTGCTACCCACGGGATTCGAACCCCTGACACTCTTGCCAGATTCAACTCCCACGGCCCTCACCAATTGGCTATTTGGGCCGCTGCCTAACCTACCTAACACTTACATATATACTATTATACACTCTACTATTCTTAATAACAATGCCTCCAATTTAATCACTATCACTAATTTACACAATTAAACAAACACAATCTGTTTCATGGGCAGCACGCATATTCCATTCAGTTCATTACCAATAGAATAACAACCTGACAAATACAAACAGACAGATAAACAGGCAGGTGGGCAGGAATCAAGGAATTAACACAGGCAAGCATATCTGTAATATATCTAGGCTCTTCTCATACCCTAATCGTACAGTTTTTTCCACTTTATCCAACCCTAGTGTGTAATTCCAAAGAATCAAACATTATGTTATATCATATCATACCATATCATGATATAACTTACCTATCACATGAGAAGAAGTCATATGATGTCATGTTACGAGATTATTCAGTGAATTCTGAACATTCCAAGCATTCAGTCCAGTCAATTAGAAATATGCTCTGCTTTAATATTTGCCTGTGTAGACAGGCAGGCAGACGTGAATTCATTGGCAACGTATAGTCAGTGTAGAATTCACTTGATATCGCGTTACATTCACCGGAATAACGCACCTGAAGTATATAAAGTCAAAAAGACTGTCTTATCTCTTCGGAATATTTATATATTAGTACAGATATATAAATACCTAATGCAGTTCTACAACAAACAATTATTCATTTAATAGTCACTTGCATTCTACGTGATTAAGCAACAACAACAATCTGCACCCTGCGTACATGAGCGAAAAAATGCCAATACATAGTAGCTGGTCAGACAAACAATGTGCCAACCAATAGAAAACAACTTCTAGAAAGTTCTATCATAACTGACCAATCAAATGCAAACTGTAGACTGCTAATTATACAATAAACACTTAACTACTCATGAGTACTCATGAGTATGACAACTACAAATAAACCCAACAGTCAGTCACACATGCTAAATAGATTAGCATAGCATTAATTATTATATGACGTGTGAAATACATAGGCTGAGGCGTGCACACTAATAGTGAGTGCATGAGTAATCCGTGTACACTAACACCGTTGATGAAATATGTGGTGTGGTGATTGGAAAGATTAATGGATTAGTAGAAGAGCAGGCAGGGAACAGTATAGTTGGGTTGGATATAGTAGAATATGGAAGGAAAAATGATAGATTGAAAATGGCAATAATTTTATGTAGTCCTCCTCATCTATTTTAGGATAGCTCACGCCTGCTACCCACGGGATTCGAACCCCTGACACTCTTGCCAGATTCAACTCCCACGGCCCTCACCAATTGGCTATTTGGGCCGCTGCCTAACCTACCTAACACTTACATATATACTATTATACACTCTACTATTCTTAATAACAATGCCTCCAATTTAATCACTATCACTAATTTACACAATTAAACAAACACAATCTGTTTCATGGGCAGCACGCATATTCCATTCAGTTCATTACCAATAGAATAACAACCTGACAAATACAAACAGACAGATAAACAGGCAGGTGGGCAGGAATCAAGGAATTAACACAGGCAAGCATATCTGTAATATATCTAGGCTCTTCTCATACCCTAATCGTACAGTTTTTTCCACTTTATCCAACCCTAGTGTGTAATTCCAAAGAATCAAACATTATGTTATATCGTATCATACCACATCATTATATGGTGATTGGAAAGATTAATGAATTAGTAGAAGAGCAGGCAGGGAACAGTATAGTTGGGTTGGATATAGTAGAATATGGAAGGAAAAATGATAGATTGAAAATGGCAATAATTTTATGTAGTCCTCCTCATCTATTTTAGGATAGCTCACGCCTGCTACCCACGGGATTCGAACCCCTGACACTCTTGCCAGATTCAACTCCCACGGCCCTCACCAATTCGCTATTTGGGCCGCTGCCTAACCTACCTAACACTTACATATATACTATTATACACTCTACTATTCTTAATAACAATGCCTCCAATTTAATCACTATCACTAATTTACACAATTAAACAAACACAATCTGTTTCATGGGCAGCACGCATATTCCATTCAGTTCATTACCAATAGAATAACAACCTGACAAATACAAACAGACAGATAAACAGGCAGGTGGGCAGGAATCAAGGAATTAACACAGGCAAGCATATCTGTAATATATCTAGGCTCTTCTCATACCCTAATCGTACAGTTTTTTCCACTTTATCCAACCCTAGTGTGTAATTCCAAAGAATCAAACATTATGTTATATCGTATCATACCACATCATTATATGGTGATTGGAAAGATTAATGAATTAGTAGAAGAGCAGGCAGGGAACAGTATAGTTGGGTTGGATATAGTAGAATATGGAAGGAAAAATGATAGATTGAAAATGGCAATAATTTTATGTAGTCCTCCTCATCTATTTTAGGATAGCTCACGCCTGCTACCCACGGGATTCGAACCCCTGACACTCTTGCCAGATTCAACTCCCACGGCCCTCACCAATTCGCTATTTGGGCCGCTGCCTAACCTACCTAACACTTACATATATACTATTATACACTCTACTATTCTTAATAACAATGCCTCCAATTTAATCACTATCACTAATTTACACAATTAAACAAACACAATCTGTTTCATGGGCAGCACGCATATTCCATTCAGTTCATTACCAATAGAATAACAACCTGACAAATACAAACAGACAGATAAACAGGCAGGTGGGCAGGAATCAAGGAATTAACACAGGCAAGCATATCTGTAATATATCTAGGCTCTTCTCATACCCTAATCGTACAGTTTTTTCCACTTTATCCAACCCTAGTGTGTAATTCCAAAGAATCAAACATTATGTTATATCGTATCATACCACATCATTATATGGTGATTGGAAAGATTAATGAATTAGTAGAAGAGCAGGCAGGGAACAGTATAGTTGGGTTGGATATAGTAGAATATGGAAGGAAAAATGATAGATTGAAAATGGCAATAATTTTATGTAGTCCTCCTCATCTATTTTAGGATAGCTCACGCCTGCTACCCACGGGATTCGAACCCCTGACACTCTTGCCAGATTCAACTCCCACGGCCCTCACCAATTCGCTATTTGGGCCGCTGCCTAACCTACCTAACACTTACATATATACTATTATACACTCTACTATTCTTAATAACAATGCCTCCAATTTAATCACTATCACTAATTTACACAATTAAACAAACACAATCTGTTTCATGGGCAGCACGCATATTCCATTCAGTTCATTACCAATAGAATAACAACCTGACAAATACAAACAGACAGATAAACAGGCAGGTGGGCAGGAATCAAGGAATTAACACAGGCAAGCATATCTGTAATATATCTAGGCTCTTCTCATACCCTAATCGTACAGTTTTTTCCACTTTATCCAACCCTAGTGTGTAATTCCAAAGAATCAAACATTATGTTATATCATATCATACCATATCATGATATAACTTACCTATCACATGAGAAGAAGTCATATGATGTCATGTTACGAGATTATTCAGTGAATTCTGAACATTCCAAGCATTCAGTCCAGTCAATTAGAAATATGCTCTGCTTTAATATTTGCCTGTGTAGACAGGCAGGCAGACGTGAATTCATTGGCAACGTATAGTCAGTGTAGAATTCACTTGATATCGCGTTACATTCACCGGAATAACGCACCTGAAGTATATAAAGTCAAAAAGACTGTCTTATCTCTTCGGAATATTTATATATTAGTACAGATATATAAATACCTAATGCAGTTCTACAACAAACAATTATTCATTTAATAGTCACTTGCATTCTACGTGATTAAGCAACAACAACAATCTGCACCCTGCGTACATGAGCGAAAAAATGCCAATACATAGTAGCTGGTCAGACAAACAATGTGCCAACCAATAGAAAACAACTTCTAGAAAGTTCTATCATAACTGACCAATCAAATGCAAACTGTAGACTGCTAATTATACAATAAACACTTAACTACTCATGAGTACTCATGAGTATGACAACTACAAATAAACCCAACAGTCAGTCACACATGCTAAATAGATTAGCATAGCATTAATTATTATATGACGTGTGAAATACATAGGCTGAGGCGTGCACACTAATAGTGAGTGCATGAGTAATCCGTGTACACTAACACCGTTGATGAAATATGTGGTGTGGTGATTGGAAAGATTAATGGATTAGTAGAAGAGCAGGCAGGGAACAGTATAGTTGGGTTGGATATAGTAGAATATGGAAGGAAAAATGATAGATTGAAAATGGCAATAATTTTATGTAGTCCTCCTCATCTATTTTAGGATAGCTCACGCCTGCTACCCACGGGATTCGAACCCCTGACACTCTTGCCAGATTCAACTCCCACGGCCCTCACCAATTGGCTATTTGGGCCGCTGCCTAACCTACCTAACACTTACATATATACTATTATACACTCTACTATTCTTAATAACAATGCCTCCAATTTAATCACTATCACTAATTTACACAATTAAACAAACACAATCTGTTTCATGGGCAGCACGCATATTCCATTCAGTTCATTACCAATAGAATAACAACCTGACAAATACAAACAGACAGATAAACAGGCAGGTGGGCAGGAATCAAGGAATTAACACAGGCAAGCATATCTGTAATATATCTAGGCTCTTCTCATACCCTAATCGTACAGTTTTTTCCACTTTATCCAACCCTAGTGTGTAATTCCAAAGAATCAAACATTATGTTATATCGTATCATACCACATCATTATATGGTGATTGGAAAGATTAATGAATTAGTAGAAGAGCAGGCAGGGAACAGTATAGTTGGGTTGGATATAGTAGAATATGGAAGGAAAAATGATAGATTGAAAATGGCAATAATTTTATGTAGTCCTCCTCATCTATTTTAGGATAGCTCACGCCTGCTACCCACGGGATTCGAACCCCTGACACTCTTGCCAGATTCAACTCCCACGGCCCTCACCAATTCGCTATTTGGGCCGCTGCCTAACCTACCTAACACTTACATATATACTATTATACACTCTACTATTCTTAATAACAATGCCTCCAATTTAATCACTATCACTAATTTACACAATTAAACAAACACAATCTGTTTCATGGGCAGCACGCATATTCCATTCAGTTCATTACCAATAGAATAACAACCTGACAAATACAAACAGACAGATAAACAGGCAGGTGGGCAGGAATCAAGGAATTAACACAGGCAAGCATATCTGTAATATATCTAGGCTCTTCTCATACCCTAATCGTACAGTTTTTTCCACTTTATCCAACCCTAGTGTGTAATTCCAAAGAATCAAACATTATGTTATATCATATCATACCATATCATGATATAACTTACCTATCACATGAGAAGAAGTCATATGATGTCATGTTACGAGATTATTCAGTGAATTCTGAACATTCCAAGCATTCAGTCCAGTCAATTAGAAATATGCTCTGCTTTAATATTTGCCTGTGTAGACAGGCAGGCAGACGTGAATTCATTGGCAACGTATAGTCAGTGTAGAATTCACTTGATATCGCGTTACATTCACCGGAATAACGCACCTGAAGTATATAAAGTCAAAAAGACTGTCTTATCTCTTCGGAATATTTATATATTAGTACAGATATATAAATACCTAATGCAGTTCTACAACAAACAATTATTCATTTAATAGTCACTTGCATTCTACGTGATTAAGCAACAACAACAATCTGCACCCTGCGTACATGAGCGAAAAAATGCCAATACATAGTAGCTGGTCAGACAAACAATGTGCCAACCAATAGAAAACAACTTCTAGAAAGTTCTATCATAACTGACCAATCAAATGCAAACTGTAGACTGCTAATTATACAATAAACACTTAACTACTCATGAGTACTCATGAGTATGACAACTACAAATAAACCCAACAGTCAGTCACACATGCTAAATAGATTAGCATAGCATTAATTATTATATGACGTGTGAAATACATAGGCTGAGGCGTGCACACTAATAGTGAGTGCATGAGTAATCCGTGTACACTAACACCGTTGATGAAATATGTGGTGTGGTGATTGGAAAGATTAATGGATTAGTAGAAGAGCAGGCAGGGAACAGTATAGTTGGGTTGGATATAGTAGAATATGGAAGGAAAAATGATAGATTGAAAATGGCAATAATTTTATGTAGTCCTCCTCATCTATTTTAGGATAGCTCACGCCTGCTACCCACGGGATTCGAACCCCTGACACTCTTGCCAGATTCAACTCCCACGGCCCTCACCAATTCGCTATTTGGGCCGCTGCCTAACCTACCTAACACTTACATATATACTATTATACACTCTACTATTCTTAATAACAATGCCTCCAATTTAATCACTATCACTAATTTACACAATTAAACAAACACAATCTGTTTCATGGGCAGCACGCATATTCCATTCAGTTCATTACCAATAGAATAACAACCTGACAAATACAAACAGACAGATAAACAGGCAGGTGGGCAGGAATCAAGGAATTAACACAGGCAAGCATATCTGTAATATATCTAGGCTCTTCTCATACCCTAATCGTACAGTTTTTTCCACTTTATCCAACCCTAGTGTGTAATTCCAAAGAATCAAACATTATGTTATATCGTATCATACCACATCATTATATGGTGATTGGAAAGATTAATGAATTAGTAGAAGAGCAGGCAGGGAACAGTATAGTTGGGTTGGATATAGTAGAATATGGAAGGAAAAATGATAGATTGAAAATGGCAATAATTTTATGTAGTCCTCCTCATCTATTTTAGGATAGCTCACGCCTGCTACCCACGGGATTCGAACCCCTGACACTCTTGCCAGATTCAACTCCCACGGCCCTCACCAATTCGCTATTTGGGCCGCTGCCTAACCTACCTAACACTTACATATATACTATTATACACTCTACTATTCTTAATAACAATGCCTCCAATTTAATCACTATCACTAATTTACACAATTAAACAAACACAATCTGTTTCATGGGCAGCACGCATATTCCATTCAGTTCATTACCAATAGAATAACAACCTGACAAATACAAACAGACAGATAAACAGGCAGGTGGGCAGGAATCAAGGAATTAACACAGGCAAGCATATCTGTAATATATCTAGGCTCTTCTCATACCCTAATCGTACAGTTTTTTCCACTTTATCCAACCCTAGTGTGTAATTCCAAAGAATCAAACATTATGTTATATCATATCATACCATATCATGATATAACTTACCTATCACATGAGAAGAAGTCATATGATGTCATGTTACGAGATTATTCAGTGAATTCTGAACATTCCAAGCATTCAGTCCAGTCAATTAGAAATATGCTCTGCTTTAATATTTGCCTGTGTAGACAGGCAGGCAGACGTGAATTCATTGGCAACGTATAGTCAGTGTAGAATTCACTTGATATCGCGTTACATTCACCGGAATAACGCACCTGAAGTATATAAAGTCAAAAAGACTGTCTTATCTCTTCGGAATATTTATATATTAGTACAGATATATAAATACCTAATGCAGTTCTACAACAAACAATTATTCATTTAATAGTCACTTGCATTCTACGTGATTAAGCAACAACAACAATCTGCACCCTGCGTACATGAGCGAAAAAATGCCAATACATAGTAGCTGGTCAGACAAACAATGTGCCAACCAATAGAAAACAACTTCTAGAAAGTTCTATCATAACTGACCAATCAAATGCAAACTGTAGACTGCTAATTATACAATAAACACTTAACTACTCATGAGTACTCATGAGTATGACAACTACAAATAAACCCAACAGTCAGTCACACATGCTAAATAGATTAGCATAGCATTAATTATTATATGACGTGTGAAATACATAGGCTGAGGCGTGCACACTAATAGTGAGTGCATGAGTAATCCGTGTACACTAACACCGTTGATGAAATATGTGGTGTGGTGATTGGAAAGATTAATGGATTAGTAGAAGAGCAGGCAGGGAACAGTATAGTTGGGTTGGATATAGTAGAATATGGAAGGAAAAATGATAGATTGAAAATGGCAATAATTTTATGTAGTCCTCCTCATCTATTTTAGGATAGCTCACGCCTGCTACCCACGGGATTCGAACCCCTGACACTCTTGCCAGATTCAACTCCCACGGCCCTCACCAATTGGCTATTTGGGCCGCTGCCTAACCTACCTAACACTTACATATATACTATTATACACTCTACTATTCTTAATAACAATGCCTCCAATTTAATCACTATCACTAATTTACACAATTAAACAAACACAATCTGTTTCATGGGCAGCACGCATATTCCATTCAGTTCATTACCAATAGAATAACAACCTGACAAATACAAACAGACAGATAAACAGGCAGGTGGGCAGGAATCAAGGAATTAACACAGGCAAGCATATCTGTAATATATCTAGGCTCTTCTCATACCCTAATCGTACAGTTTTTTCCACTTTATCCAACCCTAGTGTGTAATTCCAAAGAATCAAACATTATGTTATATCATATCATACCATATCATGATATAACTTACCTATCACATGAGAAGAAGTCATATGATGTCATGTTACGAGATTATTCAGTGAATTCTGAACATTCCAAGCATTCAGTCCAGTCAATTAGAAATATGCTCTGCTTTAATATTTGCCTGTGTAGACAGGCAGGCAGACGTGAATTCATTGGCAACGTATAGTCAGTGTAGAATTCACTTGATATCGCGTTACATTCACCGGAATAACGCACCTGAAGTATATAAAGTCAAAAAGACTGTCTTATCTCTTCGGAATATTTATATATTAGTACAGATATATAAATACCTAATGCAGTTCTACAACAAACAATTATTCATTTAATAGTCACTTGCATTCTACGTGATTAAGCAACAACAACAATCTGCACCCTGCGTACATGAGCGAAAAAATGCCAATACATAGTAGCTGGTCAGACAAACAATGTGCCAACCAATAGAAAACAACTTCTAGAAAGTTCTATCATAACTGACCAATCAAATGCAAACTGTAGACTGCTAATTATACAATAAACACTTAACTACTCATGAGTACTCATGAGTATGACAACTACAAATAAACCCAACAGTCAGTCACACATGCTAAATAGATTAGCATAGCATTAATTATTATATGACGTGTGAAATACATAGGCTGAGGCGTGCACACTAATAGTGAGTGCATGAGTAATCCGTGTACACTAACACCGTTGATGAAATATGTGGTGTGGTGATTGGAAAGATTAATGGATTAGTAGAAGAGCAGGCAGGGAACAGTATAGTTGGGTTGGATATAGTAGAATATGGAAGGAAAAATGATAGATTGAAAATGGCAATAATTTTATGTAGTCCTCCTCATCTATTTTAGGATAGCTCACGCCTGCTACCCACGGGATTCGAACCCCTGACACTCTTGCCAGATTCAACTCCCACGGCCCTCACCAATTGGCTATTTGGGCCGCTGCCTAACCTACCTAACACTTACATATATACTATTATACACTCTACTATTCTTAATAACAATGCCTCCAATTTAATCACTATCACTAATTTACACAATTAAACAAACACAATCTGTTTCATGGGCAGCACGCATATTCCATTCAGTTCATTACCAATAGAATAACAACCTGACAAATACAAACAGACAGATAAACAGGCAGGTGGGCAGGAATCAAGGAATTAACACAGGCAAGCATATCTGTAATATATCTAGGCTCTTCTCATACCCTAATCGTACAGTTTTTTCCACTTTATCCAACCCTAGTGTGTAATTCCAAAGAATCAAACATTATGTTATATCATATCATACCATATCATGATATAACTTACCTATCACATGAGAAGAAGTCATATGATGTCATGTTACGAGATTATTCAGTGAATTCTGAACATTCCAAGCATTCAGTCCAGTCAATTAGAAATATGCTCTGCTTTAATATTTGCCTGTGTAGACAGGCAGGCAGACGTGAATTCATTGGCAACGTATAGTCAGTGTAGAATTCACTTGATATCGCGTTACATTCACCGGAATAACGCACCTGAAGTATATAAAGTCAAAAAGACTGTCTTATCTCTTCGGAATATTTATATATTAGTACAGATATATAAATACCTAATGCAGTTCTACAACAAACAATTATTCATTTAATAGTCACTTGCATTCTACGTGATTAAGCAACAACAACAATCTGCACCCTGCGTACATGAGCGAAAAAATGCCAATACATAGTAGCTGGTCAGACAAACAATGTGCCAACCAATAGAAAACAACTTCTAGAAAGTTCTATCATAACTGACCAATCAAATGCAAACTGTAGACTGCTAATTATACAATAAACACTTAACTACTCATGAGTACTCATGAGTATGACAACTACAAATAAACCCAACAGTCAGTCACACATGCTAAATAGATTAGCATAGCATTAATTATTATATGACGTGTGAAATACATAGGCTGAGGCGTGCACACTAATAGTGAGTGCATGAGTAATCCGTGTACACTAACACCGTTGATGAAATATGTGGTGTGGTGATTGGAAAGATTAATGGATTAGTAGAAGAGCAGGCAGGGAACAGTATAGTTGGGTTGGATATAGTAGAATATGGAAGGAAAAATGATAGATTGAAAATGGCAATAATTTTATGTAGTCCTCCTCATCTATTTTAGGATAGCTCACGCCTGCTACCCACGGGATTCGAACCCCTGACACTCTTGCCAGATTCAACTCCCACGGCCCTCACCAATTCGGCTATTTGGGCCGCTGCCTAACCTACCTAACACTTACATATATACTATTATACACTCTACTATTCTTAATAACAATGCCTCCAATTTAATCACTATCACTAATTTACACAATTAAACAAACACAATCTGTTTCATGGGCAGCACGCATATTCCATTCAGTTCATTACCAATAGAATAACAACCTGACAAATACAAACAGACAGATAAACAGGCAGGTGGGCAGGAATCAAGGAATTAACACAGGCAAGCATATCTGTAATATATCTAGGCTCTTCTCATACCCTAATCGTACAGTTTTTTCCACTTTATCCAACCCTAGTGTGTAATTCCAAAGAATCAAACATTATGTTATATCATATCATACCATATCATGATATAACTTACCTATCACATGAGAAGAAGTCATATGATGTCATGTTACGAGATTATTCAGTGAATTCTGAACATTCCAAGCATTCAGTCCAGTCAATTAGAAATATGCTCTGCTTTAATATTTGCCTGTGTAGACAGGCAGGCAGACGTGAATTCATTGGCAACGTATAGTCAGTGTAGAATTCACTTGATATCGCGTTACATTCACCGGAATAACGCACCTGAAGTATATAAAGTCAAAAAGACTGTCTTATCTCTTCGGAATATTTATATATTAGTACAGATATATAAATACCTAATGCAGTTCTACAACAAACAATTATTCATTTAATAGTCACTTGCATTCTACGTGATTAAGCAACAACAACAATCTGCACCCTGCGTACATGAGCGAAAAAATGCCAATACATAGTAGCTGGTCAGACAAACAATGTGCCAACCAATAGAAAACAACTTCTAGAAAGTTCTATCATAACTGACCAATCAAATGCAAACTGTAGACTGCTAATTATACAATAAACACTTAACTACTCATGAGTACTCATGAGTATGACAACTACAAATAAACCCAACAGTCAGTCACACATGCTAAATAGATTAGCATAGCATTAATTATTATATGACGTGTGAAATACATAGGCTGAGGCGTGCACACTAATAGTGAGTGCATGAGTAATCCGTGTACACTAACACCGTTGATGAAATATGTGGTGTGGTGATTGGAAAGATTAATGGATTAGTAGAAGAGCAGGCAGGGAACAGTATAGTTGGGTTGGATATAGTAGAATATGGAAGGAAAAATGATAGATTGAAAATGGCAATAATTTTATGTAGTCCTCCTCATCTATTTTAGGATAGCTCACGCCTGCTACCCACGGGATTCGAACCCCTGACACTCTTGCCAGATTCAACTCCCACGGCCCTCACCAATTCGCTATTTGGGCCGCTGCCTAACCTACCTAACACTTACATATATACTATTATACACTCTACTATTCTTAATAACAATGCCTCCAATTTAATCACTATCACTAATTTACACAATTAAACAAACACAATCTGTTTCATGGGCAGCACGCATATTCCATTCAGTTCATTACCAATAGAATAACAACCTGACAAATACAAACAGACAGATAAACAGGCAGGTGGGCAGGAATCAAGGAATTAACACAGGCAAGCATATCTGTAATATATCTAGGCTCTTCTCATACCCTAATCGTACAGTTTTTTCCACTTTATCCAACCCTAGTGTGTAATTCCAAAGAATCAAACATTATGTTATATCATATCATACCATATCATGATATAACTTACCTATCACATGAGAAGAAGTCATATGATGTCATGTTACGAGATTATTCAGTGAATTCTGAACATTCCAAGCATTCAGTCCAGTCAATTAGAAATATGCTCTGCTTTAATATTTGCCTGTGTAGACAGGCAGGCAGACGTGAATTCATTGGCAACGTATAGTCAGTGTAGAATTCACTTGATATCGCGTTACATTCACCGGAATAACGCACCTGAAGTATATAAAGTCAAAAAGACTGTCTTATCTCTTCGGAATATTTATATATTAGTACAGATATATAAATACCTAATGCAGTTCTACAACAAACAATTATTCATTTAATAGTCACTTGCATTCTACGTGATTAAGCAACAACAACAATCTGCACCCTGCGTACATGAGCGAAAAAATGCCAATACATAGTAGCTGGTCAGACAAACAATGTGCCAACCAATAGAAAACAACTTCTAGAAAGTTCTATCATAACTGACCAATCAAATGCAAACTGTAGACTGCTAATTATACAATAAACACTTAACTACTCATGAGTACTCATGAGTATGACAACTACAAATAAACCCAACAGTCAGTCACACATGCTAAATAGATTAGCATAGCATTAATTATTATATGACGTGTGAAATACATAGGCTGAGGCGTGCACACTAATAGTGAGTGCATGAGTAATCCGTGTACACTAACACCGTTGATGAAATATGTGGTGTGGTGATTGGAAAGATTAATGGATTAGTAGAAGAGCAGGCAGGGAACAGTATAGTTGGGTTGGATATAGTAGAATATGGAAGGAAAAATGATAGATTGAAAATGGCAATAATTTTATGTAGTCCTCCTCATCTATTTTAGGATAGCTCACGCCTGCTACCCACGGGATTCGAACCCCTGACACTCTTGCCAGATTCAACTCCCACGGCCCTCACCAATTGGCTATTTGGGCCGCTGCCTAACCTACCTAACACTTACATATATACTATTATACACTCTACTATTCTTAATAACAATGCCTCCAATTTAATCACTATCACTAATTTACACAATTAAACAAACACAATCTGTTTCATGGGCAGCACGCATATTCCATTCAGTTCATTACCAATAGAATAACAACCTGACAAATACAAACAGACAGATAAACAGGCAGGTGGGCAGGAATCAAGGAATTAACACAGGCAAGCATATCTGTAATATATCTAGGCTCTTCTCATACCCTAATCGTACAGTTTTT
Source organism: Schistosoma mekongi (assembly GCA_034768735.1). NCBI lineage: Eukaryota > Metazoa > Platyhelminthes > Trematoda > Strigeidida > Schistosomatidae > Schistosoma > Schistosoma mekongi. The sequence goes on along the minus strand of JALJAT010000094.1, from coordinate 33,862 downwards.
TCCACTTTATCCAACCCTAGTGTGTAATTCCAAAGAATCAAACATTATGTTATATCGTATCATACCACATCATTATATGGTGATTGGAAAGATTAATGAATTAGTAGAAGAGCAGGCAGGGAACAGTATAGTTGGGTTGGATATAGTAGAATATGGAAGGAAAAATGATAGATTGAAAATGGCAATAATTTTATGTAGTCCTCCTCATCTATTTTAGGATAGCTCACGCCTGCTACCCACGGGATTCGAACCCCTGACACTCTTGCCAGATTCAACTCCCACGGCCCTCACCAATTCGCTATTTGGGCCGCTGCCTAACCTACCTAACACTTACATATATACTATTATACACTCTACTATTCTTAATAACAATGCCTCCAATTTAATCACTATCACTAATTTACACAATTAAACAAACACAATCTGTTTCATGGGCAGCACGCATATTCCATTCAGTTCATTACCAATAGAATAACAACCTGACAAATACAAACAGACAGATAAACAGGCAGGTGGGCAGGAATCAAGGAATTAACACAGGCAAGCATATCTGTAATATATCTAGGCTCTTCTCATACCCTAATCGTACAGTTTTTTCCACTTTATCCAACCCTAGTGTGTAATTCCAAAGAATCAAACATTATGTTATATCATATCATACCATATCATGATATAACTTACCTATCACATGAGAAGAAGTCATATGATGTCATGTTACGAGATTATTCAGTGAATTCTGAACATTCCAAGCATTCAGTCCAGTCAATTAGAAATATGCTCTGCTTTAATATTTGCCTGTGTAGACAGGCAGGCAGACGTGAATTCATTGGCAACGTATAGTCAGTGTAGAATTCACTTGATATCGCGTTACATTCACCGGAATAACGCACCTGAAGTATATAAAGTCAAAAAGACTGTCTTATCTCTTCGGAATATTTATATATTAGTACAGATATATAAATACCTAATGCAGTTCTACAACAAACAATTATTCATTTAATAGTCACTTGCATTCTACGTGATTAAGCAACAACAACAATCTGCACCCTGCGTACATGAGCGAAAAAATGCCAATACATAGTAGCTGGTCAGACAAACAATGTGCCAACCAATAGAAAACAACTTCTAGAAAGTTCTATCATAACTGACCAATCAAATGCAAACTGTAGACTGCTAATTATACAATAAACACTTAACTACTCATGAGTACTCATGAGTATGACAACTACAAATAAACCCAACAGTCAGTCACACATGCTAAATAGATTAGCATAGCATTAATTATTATATGACGTGTGAAATACATAGGCTGAGGCGTGCACACTAATAGTGAGTGCATGAGTAATCCGTGTACACTAACACCGTTGATGAAATATGTGGTGTGGTGATTGGAAAGATTAATGGATTAGTAGAAGAGCAGGCAGGGAACAGTATAGTTGGGTTGGATATAGTAGAATATGGAAGGAAAAATGATAGATTGAAAATGGCAATAATTTTATGTAGTCCTCCTCATCTATTTTAGGATAGCTCACGCCTGCTACCCACGGGATTCGAACCCCTGACACTCTTGCCAGATTCAACTCCCACGGCCCTCACCAATTCGCTATTTGGGCCGCTGCCTAACCTACCTAACACTTACATATATACTATTATACACTCTACTATTCTTAATAACAATGCCTCCAATTTAATCACTATCACTAATTTACACAATTAAACAAACACAATCTGTTTCATGGGCAGCACGCATATTCCATTCAGTTCATTACCAATAGAATAACAACCTGACAAATACAAACAGACAGATAAACAGGCAGGTGGGCAGGAATCAAGGAATTAACACAGGCAAGCATATCTGTAATATATCTAGGCTCTTCTCATACCCTAATCGTACAGTTTTTTCCACTTTATCCAACCCTAGTGTGTAATTCCAAAGAATCAAACATTATGTTATATCATATCATACCATATCATGATATAACTTACCTATCACATGAGAAGAAGTCATATGATGTCATGTTACGAGATTATTCAGTGAATTCTGAACATTCCAAGCATTCAGTCCAGTCAATTAGAAATATGCTCTGCTTTAATATTTGCCTGTGTAGACAGGCAGGCAGACGTGAATTCATTGGCAACGTATAGTCAGTGTAGAATTCACTTGATATCGCGTTACATTCACCGGAATAACGCACCTGAAGTATATAAAGTCAAAAAGACTGTCTTATCTCTTCGGAATATTTATATATTAGTACAGATATATAAATACCTAATGCAGTTCTACAACAAACAATTATTCATTTAATAGTCACTTGCATTCTACGTGATTAAGCAACAACAACAATCTGCACCCTGCGTACATGAGCGAAAAAATGCCAATACATAGTAGCTGGTCAGACAAACAATGTGCCAACCAATAGAAAACAACTTCTAGAAAGTTCTATCATAACTGACCAATCAAATGCAAACTGTAGACTGCTAATTATACAATAAACACTTAACTACTCATGAGTACTCATGAGTATGACAACTACAAATAAACCCAACAGTCAGTCACACATGCTAAATAGATTAGCATAGCATTAATTATTATATGACGTGTGAAATACATAGGCTGAGGCGTGCACACTAATAGTGAGTGCATGAGTAATCCGTGTACACTAACACCGTTGATGAAATATGTGGTGTGGTGATTGGAAAGATTAATGGATTAGTAGAAGAGCAGGCAGGGAACAGTATAGTTGGGTTGGATATAGTAGAATATGGAAGGAAAAATGATAGATTGAAAATGGCAATAATTTTATGTAGTCCTCCTCATCTATTTTAGGATAGCTCACGCCTGCTACCCACGGGATTCGAACCCCTGACACTCTTGCCAGATTCAACTCCCACGGCCCTCACCAATTCGCTATTTGGGCCGCTGCCTAACCTACCTAACACTTACATATATACTATTATACACTCTACTATTCTTAATAACAATGCCTCCAATTTAATCACTATCACTAATTTACACAATTAAACAAACACAATCTGTTTCATGGGCAGCACGCATATTCCATTCAGTTCATTACCAATAGAATAACAACCTGACAAATACAAACAGACAGATAAACAGGCAGGTGGGCAGGAATCAAGGAATTAACACAGGCAAGCATATCTGTAATATATCTAGGCTCTTCTCATACCCTAATCGTACAGTTTTTTCCACTTTATCCAACCCTAGTGTGTAATTCCAAAGAATCAAACATTATGTTATATCATATCATACCATATCATGATATAACTTACCTATCACATGAGAAGAAGTCATATGATGTCATGTTACGAGATTATTCAGTGAATTCTGAACATTCCAAGCATTCAGTCCAGTCAATTAGAAATATGCTCTGCTTTAATATTTGCCTGTGTAGACAGGCAGGCAGACGTGAATTCATTGGCAACGTATAGTCAGTGTAGAATTCACTTGATATCGCGTTACATTCACCGGAATAACGCACCTGAAGTATATAAAGTCAAAAAGACTGTCTTATCTCTTCGGAATATTTATATATTAGTACAGATATATAAATACCTAATGCAGTTCTACAACAAACAATTATTCATTTAATAGTCACTTGCATTCTACGTGATTAAGCAACAACAACAATCTGCACCCTGCGTACATGAGCGAAAAAATGCCAATACATAGTAGCTGGTCAGACAAACAATGTGCCAACCAATAGAAAACAACTTCTAGAAAGTTCTATCATAACTGACCAATCAAATGCAAACTGTAGACTGCTAATTATACAATAAACACTTAACTACTCATGAGTACTCATGAGTATGACAACTACAAATAAACCCAACAGTCAGTCACACATGCTAAATAGATTAGCATAGCATTAATTATTATATGACGTGTGAAATACATAGGCTGAGGCGTGCACACTAATAGTGAGTGCATGAGTAATCCGTGTACACTAACACCGTTGATGAAATATGTGGTGTGGTGATTGGAAAGATTAATGGATTAGTAGAAGAGCAGGCAGGGAACAGTATAGTTGGGTTGGATATAGTAGAATATGGAAGGAAAAATGATAGATTGAAAATGGCAATAATTTTATGTAGTCCTCCTCATCTATTTTAGGATAGCTCACGCCTGCTACCCACGGGATTCGAACCCCTGACACTCTTGCCAGATTCAACTCCCACGGCCCTCACCAATTCGCTATTTGGGCCGCTGCCTAACCTACCTAACACTTACATATATACTATTATACACTCTACTATTCTTAATAACAATGCCTCCAATTTAATCACTATCACTAATTTACACAATTAAACAAACACAATCTGTTTCATGGGCAGCACGCATATTCCATTCAGTTCATTACCAATAGAATAACAACCTGACAAATACAAACAGACAGATAAACAGGCAGGTGGGCAGGAATCAAGGAATTAACACAGGCAAGCATATCTGTAATATATCTAGGCTCTTCTCATACCCTAATCGTACAGTTTTTTCCACTTTATCCAACCCTAGTGTGTAATTCCAAAGAATCAAACATTATGTTATATCGTATCATACCACATCATTATATGGTGATTGGAAAGATTAATGAATTAGTAGAAGAGCAGGCAGGGAACAGTATAGTTGGGTTGGATATAGTAGAATATGGAAGGAAAAATGATAGATTGAAAATGGCAATAATTTTATGTAGTCCTCCTCATCTATTTTAGGATAGCTCACGCCTGCTACCCACGGGATTCGAACCCCTGACACTCTTGCCAGATTCAACTCCCACGGCCCTCACCAATTCGCTATTTGGGCCGCTGCCTAACCTACCTAACACTTACATATATACTATTATACACTCTACTATTCTTAATAACAATGCCTCCAATTTAATCACTATCACTAATTTACACAATTAAACAAACACAATCTGTTTCATGGGCAGCACGCATATTCCATTCAGTTCATTACCAATAGAATAACAACCTGACAAATACAAACAGACAGATAAACAGGCAGGTGGGCAGGAATCAAGGAATTAACACAGGCAAGCATATCTGTAATATATCTAGGCTCTTCTCATACCCTAATCGTACAGTTTTTTCCACTTTATCCAACCCTAGTGTGTAATTCCAAAGAATCAAACATTATGTTATATCGTATCATACCACATCATTATATGGTGATTGGAAAGATTAATGAATTAGTAGAAGAGCAGGCAGGGAACAGTATAGTTGGGTTGGATATAGTAGAATATGGAAGGAAAAATGATAGATTGAAAATGGCAATAATTTTATGTAGTCCTCCTCATCTATTTTAGGATAGCTCACGCCTGCTACCCACGGGATTCGAACCCCTGACACTCTTGCCAGATTCAACTCCCACGGCCCTCACCAATTCGCTATTTGGGCCGCTGCCTAACCTACCTAACACTTACATATATACTATTATACACTCTACTATTCTTAATAACAATGCCTCCAATTTAATCACTATCACTAATTTACACAATTAAACAAACACAATCTGTTTCATGGGCAGCACGCATATTCCATTCAGTTCATTACCAATAGAATAACAACCTGACAAATACAAACAGACAGATAAACAGGCAGGTGGGCAGGAATCAAGGAATTAACACAGGCAAGCATATCTGTAATATATCTAGGCTCTTCTCATACCCTAATCGTACAGTTTTTTCCACTTTATCCAACCCTAGTGTGTAATTCCAAAGAATCAAACATTATGTTATATCATATCATACCATATCATGATATAATCTTACCTATCACATGAGAAGAAGTCATATGATGTCATGTTACGAGATTATTCAGTGAATTCTGAACATTCCAAGCATTCAGTCCAGTCAATTAGAAATATGCTCTGCTTTAATATTTGCCTGTGTAGACAGGCAGGCAGACGTGAATTCATTGGCAACGTATAGTCAGTGTAGAATTCACTTGATATCGCGTTACATTCACCGGAATAACGCACCTGAAGTATATAAAGTCAAAAAGACTGTCTTATCTCTTCGGAATATTTATATATTAGTACAGATATATAAATACCTAATGCAGTTCTACAACAAACAATTATTCATTTAATAGTCACTTGCATTCTACGTGATTAAGCAACAACAACAATCTGCACCCTGCGTACATGAGCGAAAAAATGCCAATACATAGTAGCTGGTCAGACAAACAATGTGCCAACCAATAGAAAACAACTTCTAGAAAGTTCTATCATAACTGACCAATCAAATGCAAACTGTAGACTGCTAATTATACAATAAACACTTAACTACTCATGAGTACTCATGAGTATGACAACTACAAATAAACCCAACAGTCAGTCACACATGCTAAATAGATTAGCATAGCATTAATTATTATATGACGTGTGAAATACATAGGCTGAGGCGTGCACACTAATAGTGAGTGCATGAGTAATCCGTGTACACTAACACCGTTGATGAAATATGTGGTGTGGTGATTGGAAAGATTAATGGATTAGTAGAAGAGCAGGCAGGGAACAGTATAGTTGGGTTGGATATAGTAGAATATGGAAGGAAAAATGATAGATTGAAAATGGCAATAATTTTATGTAGTCCTCCTCATCTATTTTAGGATAGCTCACGCCTGCTACCCACGGGATTCGAACCCCTACACTCTTGCCAGATTCAACTCCCACGGCCCTCACCAATTCGCTATTTGGGCCGCTGCCTAACCTACCTAACACTTACATATACTATTATACACTCTACTATTCTTAATAACAATGCCTCCAATTTAATCACTATCACTAATTTACACAATTAAACAAACACAATCTGTTTCATGGGCAGCACGCATATTCCATTCAGTTCATTACCAATAGAATAACAACCTGACAAATACAAACAGACAGATAAACAGGCAGGTGGGCAGGAATCAAGGAATTAACACAGGCAAGCATATCTGTAATATATCTAGGCTCTTCTCATACCCTAATCGTACAGTTTTTTCCACTTTATCCAACCCTAGTGTGTAATTCCAAAGAATCAAACATTATGTTATATCGTATCATACCACATCATTATATGGTGATTGGAAAGATTAATGAATTAGTAGAAGAGCAGGCAGGGAACAGTATAGTTGGGTTGGATATAGTAGAATATGGAAGGAAAAATGATAGATTGAAAATGGCAATAATTTTATGTAGTCCTCCTCATCTATTTTAGGATAGCTCACGCCTGCTACCCACGGGATTCGAACCCCTGACACTCTTGCCAGATTCAACTCCCACGGCCCTCACCAATTCGCTATTTGGGCCGCTGCCTAACCTACCTAACACTTACATATATACTATTATACACTCTACTATTCTTAATAACAATGCCTCCAATTTAATCACTATCACTAATTTACACAATTAAACAAACACAATCTGTTTCATGGGCAGCACGCATATTCCATTCAGTTCATTACCAATAGAATAACAACCTGACAAATACAAACAGACAGATAAACAGGCAGGTGGGCAGGAATCAAGGAATTAACACAGGCAAGCATATCTGTAATATATCTAGGCTCTTCTCATACCCTAATCGTACAGTTTTTTCCACTTTATCCAACCCTAGTGTGTAATTCCAAAGAATCAAACATTATGTTATATCGTATCATACCACATCATTATATGGTGATTGGAAAGATTAATGAATTAGTAGAAGAGCAGGCAGGGAACAGTATAGTTGGGTTGGATATAGTAGAATATGGAAGGAAAAATGATAGATTGAAAATGGCAATAATTTTATGTAGTCCTCCTCATCTATTTTAGGATAGCTCACGCCTGCTACCCACGGGATTCGAACCCCTGACACTCTTGCCAGATTCAACTCCCACGGCCCTCACCAATTCGCTATTTGGGCCGCTGCCTAACCTACCTAACACTTACATATATACTATTATACACTCTACTATTCTTAATAACAATGCCTCCAATTTAATCACTATCACTAATTTACACAATTAAACAAACACAATCTGTTTCATGGGCAGCACGCATATTCCATTCAGTTCATTACCAATAGAATAACAACCTGACAAATACAAACAGACAGATAAACAGGCAGGTGGGCAGGAATCAAGGAATTAACACAGGCAAGCATATCTGTAATATATCTAGGCTCTTCTCATACCCTAATCGTACAGTTTTTTCCACTTTATCCAACCCTAGTGTGTAATTCCAAAGAATCAAACATTATGTTATATCGTATCATACCACATCATTATATGGTGATTGGAAAGATTAATGAATTAGTAGAAGAGCAGGCAGGGAACAGTATAGTTGGGTTGGATATAGTAGAATATGGAAGGAAAAATGATAGATTGAAAATGGCAATAATTTTATGTAGTCCTCCTCATCTATTTTAGGATAGCTCACGCCTGCTACCCACGGGATTCGAACCCCTGACACTCTTGCCAGATTCAACTCCCACGGCCCTCACCAATTCGGCTATTTGGGCCGCTGCCTAACCTACCTAACACTTACATATATACTATTATACACTCTACTATTCTTAATAACAATGCCTCCAATTTAATCACTATCACTAATTTACACAATTAAACAAACACAATCTGTTTCATGGGCAGCACGCATATTCCATTCAGTTCATTACCAATAGAATAACAACCTGACAAATACAAACAGACAGATAAACAGGCAGGTGGGCAGGAATCAAGGAATTAACACAGGCAAGCATATCTGTAATATATCTAGGCTCTTCTCATACCCTAATCGTACAGTTTTTTCCACTTTATCCAACCCTAGTGTGTAATTCCAAAGAATCAAACATTATGTTATATCGTATCATACCACATCATTATATGGTGATTGGAAAGATTAATGAATTAGTAGAAGAGCAGGCAGGGAACAGTATAGTTGGGTTGGATATAGTAGAATATGGAAGGAAAAATGATAGATTGAAAATGGCAATAATTTTATGTAGTCCTCCTCATCTATTTTAGGATAGCTCACGCCTGCTACCCACGGGATTCGAACCCCTGACACTCTTGCCAGATTCAACTCCCACGGCCCTCACCAATTCGCTATTTGGGCCGCTGCCTAACCTACCTAACACTTACATATATACTATTATACACTCTACTATTCTTAATAACAATGCCTCCAATTTAATCACTATCACTAATTTACACAATTAAACAAACACAATCTGTTTCATGGGCAGCACGCATATTCCATTCAGTTCATTACCAATAGAATAACAACCTGACAAATACAAACAGACAGATAAACAGGCAGGTGGGCAGGAATCAAGGAATTAACACAGGCAAGCATATCTGTAATATATCTAGGCTCTTCTCATACCCTAATCGTACAGTTTTTTCCACTTTATCCAACCCTAGTGTGTAATTCCAAAGAATCAAACATTATGTTATATCATATCATACCATATCATGATATATCTTACCTATCACATGAGAAGAAGTCATATGATGTCATGTTACGAGATTATTCAGTGAATTCTGAACATTCCAAGCATTCAGTCCAGTCAATTAGAAATATGCTCTGCTTTAATATTTGCCTGTGTAGACAGGCAGGCAGACGTGAATTCATTGGCAACGTATAGTCAGTGTAGAATTCACTTGATATCGCGTTACATTCACCGGAATAACGCACCTGAAGTATATAAAGTCAAAAAGACTGTCTTATCTCTTCGGAATATTTATATATTAGTACAGATATATAAATACCTAATGCAGTTCTACAACAAACAATTATTCATTTAATAGTCACTTGCATTCTACGTGATTAAGCAACAACAACAATCTGCACCCTGCGTACATGAGCGAAAAAATGCCAATACATAGTAGCTGGTCAGACAAACAATGTGCCAACCAATAGAAAACAACTTCTAGAAAGTTCTATCATAACTGACCAATCAAATGCAAACTGTAGACTGCTAATTATACAATAAACACTTAACTACTCATGAGTACTCATGAGTATGACAACTACAAATAAACCCAACAGTCAGTCACACATGCTAAATAGATTAGCATAGCATTAATTATTATATGACGTGTGAAATACATAGGCTGAGGCGTGCACACTAATAGTGAGTGCATGAGTAATCCGTGTACACTAACACCGTTGATGAAATATGTGGTGTGGTGATTGGAAAGATTAATGGATTAGTAGAAGAGCAGGCAGGGAACAGTATAGTTGGGTTGGATATAGTAGAATATGGAAGGAAAAATGATAGATTGAAAATGGCAATAATTTTATGTAGTCCTCCTCATCTATTTTAGGATAGCTCACGCCTGCTACCCACGGGATTCGAACCCCTGACACTCTTGCCAGATTCAACTCCCACGGCCCTCACCAATTCGCTATTTGGGCCGCTGCCTAACCTACCTAACACTTACATATATACTATTATACACTCTACTATTCTTAATAACAATGCCTCCAATTTAATCACTATCACTAATTTACACAATTAAACAAACACAATCTGTTTCATGGGCAGCACGCATATTCCATTCAGTTCATTACCAATAGAATAACAACCTGACAAATACAAACAGACAGATAAACAGGCAGGTGGGCAGGAATCAAGGAATTAACACAGGCAAGCATATCTGTAATATATCTAGGCTCTTCTCATACCCTAATCGTACAGTTTTTTCCACTTTATCCAACCCTAGTGTGTAATTCCAAAGAATCAAACATTATGTTATATCATATCATACCATATCATGATATAACTTACCTATCACATGAGAAGAAGTCATATGATGTCATGTTACGAGATTATTCAGTGAATTCTGAACATTCCAAGCATTCAGTCCAGTCAATTAGAAATATGCTCTGCTTTAATATTTGCCTGTGTAGACAGGCAGGCAGACGTGAATTCATTGGCAACGTATAGTCAGTGTAGAATTCACTTGATATCGCGTTACATTCACCGGAATAACGCACCTGAAGTATATAAAGTCAAAAAGACTGTCTTATCTCTTCGGAATATTTATATATTAGTACAGATATATAAATACCTAATGCAGTTCTACAACAAACAATTATTCATTTAATAGTCACTTGCATTCTACGTGATTAAGCAACAACAACAATCTGCACCCTGCGTACATGAGCGAAAAAATGCCAATACATAGTAGCTGGTCAGACAAACAATGTGCCAACCAATAGAAAACAACTTCTAGAAAGTTCTATCATAACTGACCAATCAAATGCAAACTGTAGACTGCTAATTATACAATAAACACTTAACTACTCATGAGTACTCATGAGTATGACAACTACAAATAAACCCAACAGTCAGTCACACATGCTAAATAGATTAGCATAGCATTAATTATTATATGACGTGTGAAATACATAGGCTGAGGCGTGCACACTAATAGTGAGTGCATGAGTAATCCGTGTACACTAACACCGTTGATGAAATATGTGGTGTGGTGATTGGAAAGATTAATGGATTAGTAGAAGAGCAGGCAGGGAACAGTATAGTTGGGTTGGATATAGTAGAATATGGAAGGAAAAATGATAGATTGAAAATGGCAATAATTTTATGTAGTCCTCCTCATCTATTTTAGGATAGCTCACGCCTGCTACCCACGGGATTCGAACCCCTGACACTCTTGCCAGATTCAACTCCCACGGCCCTCACCAATTGGCTATTTGGGCCGCTGCCTAACCTACCTAACACTTACATATATACTATTATACACTCTACTATTCTTAATAACAATGCCTCCAATTTAATCACTATCACTAATTTACACAATTAAACAAACACAATCTGTTTCATGGGCAGCACGCATATTCCATTCAGTTCATTACCAATAGAATAACAACCTGACAAATACAAACAGACAGATAAACAGGCAGGTGGGCAGGAATCAAGGAATTAACACAGGCAAGCATATCTGTAATATATCTAGGCTCTTCTCATACCCTAATCGTACAGTTTTTTCCACTTTATCCAACCCTAGTGTGTAATTCCAAAGAATCAAACATTATGTTATATCGTATCATACCACATCATTATATGGTGATTGGAAAGATTAATGAATTAGTAGAAGAGCAGGCAGGGAACAGTATAGTTGGGTTGGATATAGTAGAATATGGAAGGAAAAATGATAGATTGAAAATGGCAATAATTTTATGTAGTCCTCCTCATCTATTTTAGGATAGCTCACGCCTGCTACCCACGGGATTCGAACCCCTGACACTCTTGCCAGATTCAACTCCCACGGCCCTCACCAATTCGCTATTTGGGCCGCTGCCTAACCTACCTAACACTTACATATATACTATTATACACTCTACTATTCTTAATAACAATGCCTCCAATTTAATCACTATCACTAATTTACACAATTAAACAAACACAATCTGTTTCATGGGCAGCACGCATATTCCATTCAGTTCATTACCAATAGAATAACAACCTGACAAATACAAACAGACAGATAAACAGGCAGGTGGGCAGGAATCAAGGAATTAACACAGGCAAGCATATCTGTAATATATCTAGGCTCTTCTCATACCCTAATCGTACAGTTTTTTCCACTTTATCCAACCCTAGTGTGTAATTCCAAAGAATCAAACATTATGTTATATCATATCATACCATATCATGATATAACTTACCTATCACATGAGAAGAAGTCATATGATGTCATGTTACGAGATTATTCAGTGAATTCTGAACATTCCAAGCATTCAGTCCAGTCAATTAGAAATATGCTCTGCTTTAATATTTGCCTGTGTAGACAGGCAGGCAGACGTGAATTCATTGGCAACGTATAGTCAGTGTAGAATTCACTTGATATCGCGTTACATTCACCGGAATAACGCACCTGAAGTATATAAAGTCAAAAAGACTGTCTTATCTCTTCGGAATATTTATATATTAGTACAGATATATAAATACCTAATGCAGTTCTACAACAAACAATTATTCATTTAATAGTCACTTGCATTCTACGTGATTAAGCAACAACAACAATCTGCACCCTGCGTACATGAGCGAAAAAATGCCAATACATAGTAGCTGGTCAGACAAACAATGTGCCAACCAATAGAAAACAACTTCTAGAAAGTTCTATCATAACTGACCAATCAAATGCAAACTGTAGACTGCTAATTATACAATAAACACTTAACTACTCATGAGTACTCATGAGTATGACAACTACAAATAAACCCAACAGTCAGTCACACATGCTAAATAGATTAGCATAGCATTAATTATTATATGACGTGTGAAATACATAGGCTGAGGCGTGCACACTAATAGTGAGTGCATGAGTAATCCGTGTACACTAACACCGTTGATGAAATATGTGGTGTGGTGATTGGAAAGATTAATGGATTAGTAGAAGAGCAGGCAGGGAACAGTATAGTTGGGTTGGATATAGTAGAATATGGAAGGAAAAATGATAGATTGAAAATGGCAATAATTTTATGTAGTCCTCCTCATCTATTTTAGGATAGCTCACGCCTGCTACCCACGGGATTCGAACCCCTGACACTCTTGCCAGATTCAACTCCCACGGCCCTCACCAATTCGGCTATTTGGGCCGCTGCCTAACCTACCTAACACTTACATATATACTATTATACACTCTACTATTCTTAATAACAATGCCTCCAATTTAATCACTATCACTAATTTACACAATTAAACAAACACAATCTGTTTCATGGGCAGCACGCATATTCCATTCAGTTCATTACCAATAGAATAACAACCTGACAAATACAAACAGACAGATAAACAGGCAGGTGGGCAGGAATCAAGGAATTAACACAGGCAAGCATATCTGTAATATATCTAGGCTCTTCTCATACCCTAATCGTACAGTTTTTTCCACTTTATCCAACCCTAGTGTGTAATTCCAAAGAATCAAACATTATGTTATATCGTATCATACCACATCATTATATGGTGATTGGAAAGATTAATGAATTAGTAGAAGAGCAGGCAGGGAACAGTATAGTTGGGTTGGATATAGTAGAATATGGAAGGAAAAATGATAGATTGAAAATGGCAATAATTTTATGTAGTCCTCCTCATCTATTTTAGGATAGCTCACGCCTGCTACCCACGGGATTCGAACCCCTGACACTCTTGCCAGATTCAACTCCCACGGCCCTCACCAATTCGCTATTTGGGCCGCTGCCTAACCTACCTAACACTTACATATATACTATTATACACTCTACTATTCTTAATAACAATGCCTCCAATTTAATCACTATCACTAATTTACACAATTAAACAAACACAATCTGTTTCATGGGCAGCACGCATATTCCATTCAGTTCATTACCAATAGAATAACAACCTGACAAATACAAACAGACAGATAAACAGGCAGGTGGGCAGGAATCAAGGAATTAACACAGGCAAGCATATCTGTAATATATCTAGGCTCTTCTCATACCCTAATCGTACAGTTTTTTCCACTTTATCCAACCCTAGTGTGTAATTCCAAAGAATCAAACATTATGTTATATCATATCATACCATATCATGATATAACTTACCTATCACATGAGAAGAAGTCATATGATGTCATGTTACGAGATTATTCAGTGAATTCTGAACATTCCAAGCATTCAGTCCAGTCAATTAGAAATATGCTCTGCTTTAATATTTGCCTGTGTAGACAGGCAGGCAGACGTGAATTCATTGGCAACGTATAGTCAGTGTAGAATTCACTTGATATCGCGTTACATTCACCGGAATAACGCACCTGAAGTATATAAAGTCAAAAAGACTGTCTTATCTCTTCGGAATATTTATATATTAGTACAGATATATAAATACCTAATGCAGTTCTACAACAAACAATTATTCATTTAATAGTCACTTGCATTCTACGTGATTAAGCAACAACAACAATCTGCACCCTGCGTACATGAGCGAAAAAATGCCAATACATAGTAGCTGGTCAGACAAACAATGTGCCAACCAATAGAAAACAACTTCTAGAAAGTTCTATCATAACTGACCAATCAAATGCAAACTGTAGACTGCTAATTATACAATAAACACTTAACTACTCATGAGTACTCATGAGTATGACAACTACAAATAAACCCAACAGTCAGTCACACATGCTAAATAGATTAGCATAGCATTAATTATTATATGACGTGTGAAATACATAGGCTGAGGCGTGCACACTAATAGTGAGTGCATGAGTAATCCGTGTACACTAACACCGTTGATGAAATATGTGGTGTGGTGATTGGAAAGATTAATGGATTAGTAGAAGAGCAGGCAGGGAACAGTATAGTTGGGTTGGATATAGTAGAATATGGAAGGAAAAATGATAGATTGAAAATGGCAATAATTTTATGTAGTCCTCCTCATCTATTTTAGGATAGCTCACGCCTGCTACCCACGGGATTCGAACCCCTGACACTCTTGCCAGATTCAACTCCCACGGCCCTCACCAATTCGCTATTTGGGCCGCTGCCTAACCTACCTAACACTTACATATATACTATTATACACTCTACTATTCTTAATAACAATGCCTCCAATTTAATCACTATCACTAATTTACACAATTAAACAAACACAATCTGTTTCATGGGCAGCACGCATATTCCATTCAGTTCATTACCAATAGAATAACAACCTGACAAATACAAACAGACAGATAAACAGGCAGGTGGGCAGGAATCAAGGAATTAACACAGGCAAGCATATCTGTAATATATCTAGGCTCTTCTCATACCCTAATCGTACAGTTTTTTCCACTTTATCCAACCCTAGTGTGTAATTCCAAAGAATCAAACATTATGTTATATCATATCATACCATATCATGATATAACTTACCTATCACATGAGAAGAAGTCATATGATGTCATGTTACGAGATTATTCAGTGAATTCTGAACATTCCAAGCATTCAGTCCAGTCAATTAGAAATATGCTCTGCTTTAATATTTGCCTGTGTAGACAGGCAGGCAGACGTGAATTCATTGGCAACGTATAGTCAGTGTAGAATTCACTTGATATCGCGTTACATTCACCGGAATAACGCACCTGAAGTATATAAAGTCAAAAAGACTGTCTTATCTCTTCGGAATATTTATATATTAGTACAGATATATAAATACCTAATGCAGTTCTACAACAAACAATTATTCATTTAATAGTCACTTGCATTCTACGTGATTAAGCAACAACAACAATCTGCACCCTGCGTACATGAGCGAAAAAATGCCAATACATAGTAGCTGGTCAGACAAACAATGTGCCAACCAATAGAAAACAACTTCTAGAAAGTTCTATCATAACTGACCAATCAAATGCAAACTGTAGACTGCTAATTATACAATAAACACTTAACTACTCATGAGTACTCATGAGTATGACAACTACAAATAAACCCAACAGTCAGTCACACATGCTAAATAGATTAGCATAGCATTAATTATTATATGACGTGTGAAATACATAGGCTGAGGCGTGCACACTAATAGTGAGTGCATGAGTAATCCGTGTACACTAACACCGTTGATGAAATATGTGGTGTGGTGATTGGAAAGATTAATGGATTAGTAGAAGAGCAGGCAGGGAACAGTATAGTTGGGTTGGATATAGTAGAATATGGAAGGAAAAATGATAGATTGAAAATGGCAATAATTTTATGTAGTCCTCCTCATCTATTTTAGGATAGCTCACGCCTGCTACCCACGGGATTCGAACCCCTGACACTCTTGCCAGATTCAACTCCCACGGCCCTCACCAATTGGCTATTTGGGCCGCTGCCTAACCTACCTAACACTTACATATATACTATTATACACTCTACTATTCTTAATAACAATGCCTCCAATTTAATCACTATCACTAATTTACACAATTAAACAAACACAATCTGTTTCATGGGCAGCACGCATATTCCATTCAGTTCATTACCAATAGAATAACAACCTGACAAATACAAACAGACAGATAAACAGGCAGGTGGGCAGGAATCAAGGAATTAACACAGGCAAGCATATCTGTAATATATCTAGGCTCTTCTCATACCCTAATCGTACAGTTTTTTCCACTTTATCCAACCCTAGTGTGTAATTCCAAAGAATCAAACATTATGTTATATCGTATCATACCACATCATTATATGGTGATTGGAAAGATTAATGAATTAGTAGAAGAGCAGGCAGGGAACAGTATAGTTGGGTTGGATATAGTAGAATATGGAAGGAAAAATGATAGATTGAAAATGGCAATAATTTTATGTAGTCCTCCTCATCTATTTTAGGATAGCTCACGCCTGCTACCCACGGGATTCGAACCCCTGACACTCTTGCCAGATTCAACTCCCACGGCCCTCACCAATTCGCTATTTGGGCCGCTGCCTAACCTACCTAACACTTACATATATACTATTATACACTCTACTATTCTTAATAACAATGCCTCCAATTTAATCACTATCACTAATTTACACAATTAAACAAACACAATCTGTTTCATGGGCAGCACGCATATTCCATTCAGTTCATTACCAATAGAATAACAACCTGACAAATACAAACAGACAGATAAACAGGCAGGTGGGCAGGAATCAAGGAATTAACACAGGCAAGCATATCTGTAATATATCTAGGCTCTTCTCATACCCTAATCGTACAGTTTTTTCCACTTTATCCAACCCTAGTGTGTAATTCCAAAGAATCAAACATTATGTTATATCATATCATACCATATCATGATATAACTTACCTATCACATGAGAAGAAGTCATATGATGTCATGTTACGAGATTATTCAGTGAATTCTGAACATTCCAAGCATTCAGTCCAGTCAATTAGAAATATGCTCTGCTTTAATATTTGCCTGTGTAGACAGGCAGGCAGACGTGAATTCATTGGCAACGTATAGTCAGTGTAGAATTCACTTGATATCGCGTTACATTCACCGGAATAACGCACCTGAAGTATATAAAGTCAAAAAGACTGTCTTATCTCTTCGGAATATTTATATATTAGTACAGATATATAAATACCTAATGCAGTTCTACAACAAACAATTATTCATTTAATAGTCACTTGCATTCTACGTGATTAAGCAACAACAACAATCTGCACCCTGCGTACATGAGCGAAAAAATGCCAATACATAGTAGCTGGTCAGACAAACAATGTGCCAACCAATAGAAAACAACTTCTAGAAAGTTCTATCATAACTGACCAATCAAATGCAAACTGTAGACTGCTAATTATACAATAAACACTTAACTACTCATGAGTACTCATGAGTATGACAACTACAAATAAACCCAACAGTCAGTCACACATGCTAAATAGATTAGCATAGCATTAATTATTATATGACGTGTGAAATACATAGGCTGAGGCGTGCACACTAATAGTGAGTGCATGAGTAATCCGTGTACACTAACACCGTTGATGAAATATGTGGTGTGGTGATTGGAAAGATTAATGGATTAGTAGAAGAGCAGGCAGGGAACAGTATAGTTGGGTTGGATATAGTAGAATATGGAAGGAAAAATGATAGATTGAAAATGGCAATAATTTTATGTAGTCCTCCTCATCTATTTTAGGATAGCTCACGCCTGCTACCCACGGGATTCGAACCCCTGACACTCTTGCCAGATTCAACTCCCACGGCCCTCACCAATTCGGCTATTTGGGCCGCTGCCTAACCTACCTAACACTTACATATATACTATTATACACTCTACTATTCTTAATAACAATGCCTCCAATTTAATCACTATCACTAATTTACACAATTAAACAAACACAATCTGTTTCATGGGCAGCACGCATATTCCATTCAGTTCATTACCAATAGAATAACAACCTGACAAATACAAACAGACAGATAAACAGGCAGGTGGGCAGGAATCAAGGAATTAACACAGGCAAGCATATCTGTAATATATCTAGGCTCTTCTCATACCCTAATCGTACAGTTTTTTCCACTTTATCCAACCCTAGTGTGTAATTCCAAAGAATCAAACATTATGTTATATCATATCATACCATATCATGATATAACTTACCTATCACATGAGAAGAAGTCATATGATGTCATGTTACGAGATTATTCAGTGAATTCTGAACATTCCAAGCATTCAGTCCAGTCAATTAGAAATATGCTCTGCTTTAATATTTGCCTGTGTAGACAGGCAGGCAGACGTGAATTCATTGGCAACGTATAGTCAGTGTAGAATTCACTTGATATCGCGTTACATTCACCGGAATAACGCACCTGAAGTATATAAAGTCAAAAAGACTGTCTTATCTCTTCGGAATATTTATATATTAGTACAGATATATAAATACCTAATGCAGTTCTACAACAAACAATTATTCATTTAATAGTCACTTGCATTCTACGTGATTAAGCAACAACAACAATCTGCACCCTGCGTACATGAGCGAAAAAATGCCAATACATAGTAGCTGGTCAGACAAACAATGTGCCAACCAATAGAAAACAACTTCTAGAAAGTTCTATCATAACTGACCAATCAAATGCAAACTGTAGACTGCTAATTATACAATAAACACTTAACTACTCATGAGTACTCATGAGTATGACAACTACAAATAAACCCAACAGTCAGTCACACATGCTAAATAGATTAGCATAGCATTAATTATTATATGACGTGTGAAATACATAGGCTGAGGCGTGCACACTAATAGTGAGTGCATGAGTAATCCGTGTACACTAACACCGTTGATGAAATATGTGGTGTGGTGATTGGAAAGATTAATGGATTAGTAGAAGAGCAGGCAGGGAACAGTATAGTTGGGTTGGATATAGTAGAATATGGAAGGAAAAATGATAGATTGAAAATGGCAATAATTTTATGTAGTCCTCCTCATCTATTTTAGGATAGCTCACGCCTGCTACCCACGGGATTCGAACCCCTGACACTCTTGCCAGATTCAACTCCCACGGCCCTCACCAATTGGCTATTTGGGCCGCTGCCTAACCTACCTAACACTTACATATATACTATTATACACTCTACTATTCTTAATAACAATGCCTCCAATTTAATCACTATCACTAATTTACACAATTAAACAAACACAATCTGTTTCATGGGCAGCACGCATATTCCATTCAGTTCATTACCAATAGAATAACAACCTGACAAATACAAACAGACAGATAAACAGGCAGGTGGGCAGGAATCAAGGAATTAACACAGGCAAGCATATCTGTAATATATCTAGGCTCTTCTCATACCCTAATCGTACAGTTTTTTCCACTTTATCCAACCCTAGTGTGTAATTCCAAAGAATCAAACATTATGTTATATCGTATCATACCACATCATTATATGGTGATTGGAAAGATTAATGAATTAGTAGAAGAGCAGGCAGGGAACAGTATAGTTGGGTTGGATATAGTAGAATATGGAAGGAAAAATGATAGATTGAAAATGGCAATAATTTTATGTAGTCCTCCTCATCTATTTTAGGATAGCTCACGCCTGCTACCCACGGGATTCGAACCCCTGACACTCTTGCCAGATTCAACTCCCACGGCCCTCACCAATTCGCTATTTGGGCCGCTGCCTAACCTACCTAACACTTACATATATACTATTATACACTCTACTATTCTTAATAACAATGCCTCCAATTTAATCACTATCACTAATTTACACAATTAAACAAACACAATCTGTTTCATGGGCAGCACGCATATTCCATTCAGTTCATTACCAATAGAATAACAACCTGACAAATACAAACAGACAGATAAACAGGCAGGTGGGCAGGAATCAAGGAATTAACACAGGCAAGCATATCTGTAATATATCTAGGCTCTTCTCATACCCTAATCGTACAGTTTTTTCCACTTTATCCAACCCTAGTGTGTAATTCCAAAGAATCAAACATTATGTTATATCATATCATACCATATCATGATATAACTTACCTATCACATGAGAAGAAGTCATATGATGTCATGTTACGAGATTATTCAGTGAATTCTGAACATTCCAAGCATTCAGTCCAGTCAATTAGAAATATGCTCTGCTTTAATATTTGCCTGTGTAGACAGGCAGGCAGACGTGAATTCATTGGCAACGTATAGTCAGTGTAGAATTCACTTGATATCGCGTTACATTCACCGGAATAACGCACCTGAAGTATATAAAGTCAAAAAGACTGTCTTATCTCTTCGGAATATTTATATATTAGTACAGATATATAAATACCTAATGCAGTTCTACAACAAACAATTATTCATTTAATAGTCACTTGCATTCTACGTGATTAAGCAACAACAACAATCTGCACCCTGCGTACATGAGCGAAAAAATGCCAATACATAGTAGCTGGTCAGACAAACAATGTGCCAACCAATAGAAAACAACTTCTAGAAAGTTCTATCATAACTGACCAATCAAATGCAAACTGTAGACTGCTAATTATACAATAAACACTTAACTACTCATGAGTACTCATGAGTATGACAACTACAAATAAACCCAACAGTCAGTCACACATGCTAAATAGATTAGCATAGCATTAATTATTATATGACGTGTGAAATACATAGGCTGAGGCGTGCACACTAATAGTGAGTGCATGAGTAATCCGTGTACACTAACACCGTTGATGAAATATGTGGTGTGGTGATTGGAAAGATTAATGGATTAGTAGAAGAGCAGGCAGGGAACAGTATAGTTGGGTTGGATATAGTAGAATATGGAAGGAAAAATGATAGATTGAAAATGGCAATAATTTTATGTAGTCCTCCTCATCTATTTTAGGATAGCTCACGCCTGCTACCCACGGGATTCGAACCCCTGACACTCTTGCCAGATTCAACTCCCACGGCCCTCACCAATTGGCTATTTGGGCCGCTGCCTAACCTACCTAACACTTACATATATACTATTATACACTCTACTATTCTTAATAACAATGCCTCCAATTTAATCACTATCACTAATTTACACAATTAAACAAACACAATCTGTTTCATGGGCAGCACGCATATTCCATTCAGTTCATTACCAATAGAATAACAACCTGACAAATACAAACAGACAGATAAACAGGCAGGTGGGCAGGAATCAAGGAATTAACACAGGCAAGCATATCTGTAATATATCTAGGCTCTTCTCATACCCTAATCGTACAGTTTTTTCCACTTTATCCAACCCTAGTGTGTAATTCCAAAGAATCAAACATTATGTTATATCGTATCATACCACATCATTATATGGTGATTGGAAAGATTAATGAATTAGTAGAAGAGCAGGCAGGGAACAGTATAGTTGGGTTGGATATAGTAGAATATGGAAGGAAAAATGATAGATTGAAAATGGCAATAATTTTATGTAGTCCTCCTCATCTATTTTAGGATAGCTCACGCCTGCTACCCACGGGATTCGAACCCCTGACACTCTTGCCAGATTCAACTCCCACGGCCCTCACCAATTGGCTATTTGGGCCGCTGCCTAACCTACCTAACACTTACATATACTATTATACACTCTACTATTCTTAATAACAATGCCTCCAATTTAATCACTATCACTAATTTACACAATTAAACAAACACAATCTGTTTCATGGGCAGCACGCATATTCCATTCAGTTCATTACCAATAGAATAACAACCTGACAAATACAAACAGACAGATAAACAGGCAGGTGGGCAGGAATCAAGGAATTAACACAGGCAAGCATATCTGTAATATATCTAGGCTCTTCTCATACCCTAATCGTACAGTTTTTTCCACTTTATCCAACCCTAGTGTGTAATTCCAAAGAATCAAACATTATGTTATATCGTATCATACCACATCATTATATGGTGATTGGAAAGATTAATGAATTAGTAGAAGAGCAGGCAGGGAACAGTATAGTTGGGTTGGATATAGTAGAATATGGAAGGAAAAATGATAGATTGAAAATGGCAATAATTTTATGTAGTCCTCCTCATCTATTTTAGGATAGCTCACGCCTGCTACCCACGGGATTCGAACCCCTGACACTCTTGCCAGATTCAACTCCCACGGCCCTCACCAATTGGCTATTTGGGCCGCTGCCTAACCTACCTAACACTTACATATATACTATTATACACTCTACTATTCTTAATAACAATGCCTCCAATTTAATCACTATCACTAATTTACACAATTAAACAAACACAATCTGTTTCATGGGCAGCACGCATATTCCATTCAGTTCATTACCAATAGAATAACAACCTGACAAATACAAACAGACAGATAAACAGGCAGGTGGGCAGGAATCAAGGAATTAACACAGGCAAGCATATCTGTAATATATCTAGGCTCTTCTCATACCCTAATCGTACAGTTTTTTCCACTTTATCCAACCCTAGTGTGTAATTCCAAAGAATCAAACATTATGTTATATCGTATCATACCACATCATTATATGGTGATTGGAAAGATTAATGAATTAGTAGAAGAGCAGGCAGGGAACAGTATAGTTGGGTTGGATATAGTAGAATATGGAAGGAAAAATGATAGATTGAAAATGGCAATAATTTTATGTAGTCCTCCTCATCTATTTTAGGATAGCTCACGCCTGCTACCCACGGGATTCGAACCCCTGACACTCTTGCCAGATTCAACTCCCACGGCCCTCACCAATTGGCTATTTGGGCCGCTGCCTAACCTACCTAACACTTACATATATACTATTATACACTCTACTATTCTTAATAACAATGCCTCCAATTTAATCACTATCACTAATTTACACAATTAAACAAACACAATCTGTTTCATGGGCAGCACGCATATTCCATTCAGTTCATTACCAATAGAATAACAACCTGACAAATACAAACAGACAGATAAACAGGCAGGTGGGCAGGAATCAAGGAATTAACACAGGCAAGCATATCTGTAATATATCTAGGCTCTTCTCATACCCTAATCGTACAGTTTTTTCCACTTTATCCAACCCTAGTGTGTAATTCCAAAGAATCAAACATTATGTTATATCGTATCATACCACATCATTATATGGTGATTGGAAAGATTAATGAATTAGTAGAAGAGCAGGCAGGGAACAGTATAGTTGGGTTGGATATAGTAGAATATGGAAGGAAAAATGATAGATTGAAAATGGCAATAATTTTATGTAGTCCTCCTCATCTATTTTAGGATAGCTCACGCCTGCTACCCACGGGATTCGAACCCCTGACACTCTTGCCAGATTCAACTCCCACGGCCCTCACCAATTGGCTATTTGGGCCGCTGCCTAACCTACCTAACACTTACATATATACTATTATACACTCTACTATTCTTAATAACAATGCCTCCAATTTAATCACTATCACTAATTTACACAATTAAACAAACACAATCTGTTTCATGGGCAGCACGCATATTCCATTCAGTTCATTACCAATAGAATAACAACCTGACAAATACAAACAGACAGATAAACAGGCAGGTGGGCAGGAATCAAGGAATTAACACAGGCAAGCATATCTGTAATATATCTAGGCTCTTCTCATACCCTAATCGTACAGTTTTTTCCACTTTATCCAACCCTAGTGTGTAATTCCAAAGAATCAAACATTATGTTATATCGTATCATACCACATCATTATATGGTGATTGGAAAGATTAATGAATTAGTAGAAGAGCAGGCAGGGAACAGTATAGTTGGGTTGGATATAGTAGAATATGGAAGGAAAAATGATAGATTGAAAATGGCAATAATTTTATGTAGTCCTCCTCATCTATTTTAGGATAGCTCACGCCTGCTACCCACGGGATTCGAACCCCTGACACTCTTGCCAGATTCAACTCCCACGGCCCTCACCAATTGGCTATTTGGGCCGCTGCCTAACCTACCTAACACTTACATATATACTATTATACACTCTACTATTCTTAATAACAATGCCTCCAATTTAATCACTATCACTAATTTACACAATTAAACAAACACAATCTGTTTCATGGGCAGCACGCATATTCCATTCAGTTCATTACCAATAGAATAACAACCTGACAAATACAAACAGACAGATAAACAGGCAGGTGGGCAGGAATCAAGGAATTAACACAGGCAAGCATATCTGTAATATATCTAGGCTCTTCTCATACCCTAATCGTACAGTTTTTTCCACTTTATCCAACCCTAGTGTGTAATTCCAAAGAATCAAACATTATGTTATATCGTATCATACCACATCATTATATGGTGATTGGAAAGATTAATGAATTAGTAGAAGAGCAGGCAGGGAACAGTATAGTTGGGTTGGATATAGTAGAATATGGAAGGAAAAATGATAGATTGAAAATGGCAATAATTTTATGTAGTCCTCCTCATCTATTTTAGGATAGCTCACGCCTGCTACCCACGGGATTCGAACCCCTGACACTCTTGCCAGATTCAACTCCCACGGCCCTCACCAATTGGCTATTTGGGCCGCTGCCTAACCTACCTAACACTTACATATATACTATTATACACTCTACTATTCTTAATAACAATGCCTCCAATTTAATCACTATCACTAATTTACACAATTAAACAAACACAATCTGTTTCATGGGCAGCACGCATATTCCATTCAGTTCATTACCAATAGAATAACAACCTGACAAATACAAACAGACAGATAAACAGGCAGGTGGGCAGGAATCAAGGAATTAACACAGGCAAGCATATCTGTAATATATCTAGGCTCTTCTCATACCCTAATCGTACAGTTTTTTCCACTTTATCCAACCCTAGTGTGTAATTCCAAAGAATCAAACATTATGTTATATCGTATCATACCACATCATTATATGGTGATTGGAAAGATTAATGAATTAGTAGAAGAGCAGGCAGGGAACAGTATAGTTGGGTTGGATATAGTAGAATATGGAAGGAAAAATGATAGATTGAAAATGGCAATAATTTTATGTAGTCCTCCTCATCTATTTTAGGATAGCTCACGCCTGCTACCCACGGGATTCGAACCCCTGACACTCTTGCCAGATTCAACTCCCACGGCCCTCACCAATTGGCTATTTGGGCCGCTGCCTAACCTACCTAACACTTACATATATACTATTATACACTCTACTATTCTTAATAACAATGCCTCCAATTTAATCACTATCACTAATTTACACAATTAAACAAACACAATCTGTTTCATGGGCAGCACGCATATTCCATTCAGTTCATTACCAATAGAATAACAACCTGACAAATACAAACAGACAGATAAACAGGCAGGTGGGCAGGAATCAAGGAATTAACACAGGCAAGCATATCTGTAATATATCTAGGCTCTTCTCATACCCTAATCGTACAGTTTTTTCCACTTTATCCAACCCTAGTGTGTAATTCCAAAGAATCAAACATTATGTTATATCGTATCATACCACATCATTATATGGTGATTGGAAAGATTAATGAATTAGTAGAAGAGCAGGCAGGGAACAGTATAGTTGGGTTGGATATAGTAGAATATGGAAGGAAAAATGATAGATTGAAAATGGCAATAATTTTATGTAGTCCTCCTCATCTATTTTAGGATAGCTCACGCCTGCTACCCACGGGATTCGAACCCCTGACACTCTTGCCAGATTCAACTCCCACGGCCCTCACCAATTGGCTATTTGGGCCGCTGCCTAACCTACCTAACACTTACATATATACTATTATACACTCTACTATTCTTAATAACAATGCCTCCAATTTAATCACTATCACTAATTTACACAATTAAACAAACACAATCTGTTTCATGGGCAGCACGCATATTCCATTCAGTTCATTACCAATAGAATAACAACCTGACAAATACAAACAGACAGATAAACAGGCAGGTGGGCAGGAATCAAGGAATTAACACAGGCAAGCATATCTGTAATATATCTAGGCTCTTCTCATACCCTAATCGTACAGTTTTTTCCACTTTATCCAACCCTAGTGTGTAATTCCAAAGAATCAAACATTATGTTATATCGTATCATACCACATCATTATATGGTGATTGGAAAGATTAATGAATTAGTAGAAGAGCAGGCAGGGAACAGTATAGTTGGGTTGGATATAGTAGAATATGGAAGGAAAAATGATAGATTGAAAATGGCAATAATTTTATGTAGTCCTCCTCATCTATTTTAGGATAGCTCACGCCTGCTACCCACGGGATTCGAACCCCTGACACTCTTGCCAGATTCAACTCCCACGGCCCTCACCAATTGGCTATTTGGGCCGCTGCCTAACCTACCTAACACTTACATATATACTATTATACACTCTACTATTCTTAATAACAATGCCTCCAATTTAATCACTATCACTAATTTACACAATTAAACAAACACAATCTGTTTCATGGGCAGCACGCATATTCCATTCAGTTCATTACCAATAGAATAACAACCTGACAAATACAAACAGACAGATAAACAGGCAGGTGGGCAGGAATCAAGGAATTAACACAGGCAAGCATATCTGTAATATATCTAGGCTCTTCTCATACCCTAATCGTACAGTTTTTTCCACTTTATCCAACCCTAGTGTGTAATTCCAAAGAATCAAACATTATGTTATATCGTATCATACCACATCATTATATGGTGATTGGAAAGATTAATGAATTAGTAGAAGAGCAGGCAGGGAACAGTATAGTTGGGTTGGATATAGTAGAATATGGAAGGAAAAATGATAGATTGAAAATGGCAATAATTTTATGTAGTCCTCCTCATCTATTTTAGGATAGCTCACGCCTGCTACCCACGGGATTCGAACCCCTGACACTCTTGCCAGATTCAACTCCCACGGCCCTCACCAATTGGCTATTTGGGCCGCTGCCTAACCTACCTAACACTTACATATATACTATTATACACTCTACTATTCTTAATAACAATGCCTCCAATTTAATCACTATCACTAATTTACACAATTAAACAAACACAATCTGTTTCATGGGCAGCACGCATATTCCATTCAGTTCATTACCAATAGAATAACAACCTGACAAATACAAACAGACAGATAAACAGGCAGGTGGGCAGGAATCAAGGAATTAACACAGGCAAGCATATCTGTAATATATCTAGGCTCTTCTCATACCCTAATCGTACAGTTTTTTCCACTTTATCCAACCCTAGTGTGTAATTCCAAAGAATCAAACATTATGTTATATCGTATCATACCACATCATTATATGGTGATTGGAAAGATTAATGAATTAGTAGAAGAGCAGGCAGGGAACAGTATAGTTGGGTTGGATATAGTAGAATATGGAAGGAAAAATGATAGATTGAAAATGGCAATAATTTTATGTAGTCCTCCTCATCTATTTTAGGATAGCTCACGCCTGCTACCCACGGGATTCGAACCCCTGACACTCTTGCCAGATTCAACTCCCACGGCCCTCACCAATTCGGCTATTTGGGCCGCTGCCTAACCTACCTAACACTTACATATATACTATTATACACTCTACTATTCTTAATAACAATGCCTCCAATTTAATCACTATCACTAATTTACACAATTAAACAAACACAATCTGTTTCATGGGCAGCACGCATATTCCATTCAGTTCATTACCAATAGAATAACAACCTGACAAATACAAACAGACAGATAAACAGGCAGGTGGGCAGGAATCAAGGAATTAACACAGGCAAGCATATCTGTAATATATCTAGGCTCTTCTCATACCCTAATCGTACAGTTTTTTCCACTTTATCCAACCCTAGTGTGTAATTCCAAAGAATCAAACATTATGTTATATCATATCATACCATATCATGATATAACTTACCTATCACATGAGAAGAAGTCATATGATGTCATGTTACGAGATTATTCAGTGAATTCTGAACATTCCAAGCATTCAGTCCAGTCAATTAGAAATATGCTCTGCTTTAATATTTGCCTGTGTAGACAGGCAGGCAGACGTGAATTCATTGGCAACGTATAGTCAGTGTAGAATTCACTTGATATCGCGTTACATTCACCGGAATAACGCACCTGAAGTATATAAAGTCAAAAGACTGTCTTATCTCTTCGGAATATTTATATATTAGTACAGATATATAAATACCTAATGCAGTTCTACAACAAACAATTATTCATTTAATAGTCACTTGCATTCTACGTGATTAAGCAACAACAACAATCTGCACCCTGCGTACATGAGCGAAAAAATGCCAATACATAGTAGCTGGTCAGACAAACAATGTGCCAACCAATAGAAAACAACTTCTAGAAAGTTCTATCATAACTGACCAATCAAATGCAAACTGTAGACTGCTAATTATACAATAAACACTTAACTACTCATGAGTACTCATGAGTATGACAACTACAAATAAACCCAACAGTCAGTCACACATGCTAAATAGATTAGCATAGCATTAATTATTATATGACGTGTGAAATACATAGGCTGAGGCGTGCACACTAATAGTGAGTGCATGAGTAATCCGTGTACACTAACACCGTTGATGAAATATGTGGTGTGGTGATTGGAAAGATTAATGGATTAGTAGAAGAGCAGGCAGGGAACAGTATAGTTGGGTTGGATATAGTAGAATATGGAAGGAAAAATGATAGATTGAAAATGGCAATAATTTTATGTAGTCCTCCTCATCTATTTTAGGATAGCTCACGCCTGCTACCCACGGGATTCGAACCCCTGACACTCTTGCCAGATTCAACTCCCACGGCCCTCACCAATTGGCTATTTGGGCCGCTGCCTAACCTACCTAACACTTACATATATACTATTATACACTCTACTATTCTTAATAACAATGCCTCCAATTTAATCACTATCACTAATTTACACAATTAAACAAACACAATCTGTTTCATGGGCAGCACGCATATTCCATTCAGTTCATTACCAATAGAATAACAACCTGACAAATACAAACAGACAGATAAACAGGCAGGTGGGCAGGAATCAAGGAATTAACACAGGCAAGCATATCTGTAATATATCTAGGCTCTTCTCATACCCTAATCGTACAGTTTTTTCCACTTTATCCAACCCTAGTGTGTAATTCCAAAGAATCAAACATTATGTTATATCATATCATACCATATCATGATATAACTTACCTATCACATGAGAAGAAGTCATATGATGTCATGTTACGAGATTATTCAGTGAATTCTGAACATTCCAAGCATTCAGTCCAGTCAATTAGAAATATGCTCTGCTTTAATATTTGCCTGTGTAGACAGGCAGGCAGACGTGAATTCATTGGCAACGTATAGTCAGTGTAGAATTCACTTGATATCGCGTTACATTCACCGGAATAACGCACCTGAAGTATATAAAGTCAAAAAGACTGTCTTATCTCTTCGGAATATTTATATATTAGTACAGATATATAAATACCTAATGCAGTTCTACAACAAACAATTATTCATTTAATAGTCACTTGCATTCTACGTGATTAAGCAACAACAACAATCTGCACCCTGCGTACATGAGCGAAAAAATGCCAATACATAGTAGCTGGTCAGACAAACAATGTGCCAACCAATAGAAAACAACTTCTAGAAAGTTCTATCATAACTGACCAATCAAATGCAAACTGTAGACTGCTAATTATACAATAAACACTTAACTACTCATGAGTACTCATGAGTATGACAACTACAAATAAACCCAACAGTCAGTCACACATGCTAAATAGATTAGCATAGCATTAATTATTATATGACGTGTGAAATACATAGGCTGAGGCGTGCACACTAATAGTGAGTGCATGAGTAATCCGTGTACACTAACACCGTTGATGAAATATGTGGTGTGGTGATTGGAAAGATTAATGGATTAGTAGAAGAGCAGGCAGGGAACAGTATAGTTGGGTTGGATATAGTAGAATATGGAAGGAAAAATGATAGATTGAAAATGGCAATAATTTTATGTAGTCCTCCTCATCTATTTTAGGATAGCTCACGCCTGCTACCCACGGGATTCGAACCCCTGACACTCTTGCCAGATTCAACTCCCACGGCCCTCACCAATTGGCTATTTGGGCCGCTGCCTAACCTACCTAACACTTACATATATACTATTATACACTCTACTATTCTTAATAACAATGCCTCCAATTTAATCACTATCACTAATTTACACAATTAAACAAACACAATCTGTTTCATGGGCAGCACGCATATTCCATTCAGTTCATTACCAATAGAATAACAACCTGACAAATACAAACAGACAGATAAACAGGCAGGTGGGCAGGAATCAAGGAATTAACACAGGCAAGCATATCTGTAATATATCTAGGCTCTTCTCATACCCTAATCGTACAGTTTTTTCCACTTTATCCAACCCTAGTGTGTAATTCCAAAGAATCAAACATTATGTTATATCATATCATACCATATCATGATATAACTTACCTATCACATGAGAAGAAGTCATATGATGTCATGTTACGAGATTATTCAGTGAATTCTGAACATTCCAAGCATTCAGTCCAGTCAATTAGAAATATGCTCTGCTTTAATATTTGCCTGTGTAGACAGGCAGGCAGACGTGAATTCATTGGCAACGTATAGTCAGTGTAGAATTCACTTGATATCGCGTTACATTCACCGGAATAACGCACCTGAAGTATATAAAGTCAAAAAGACTGTCTTATCTCTTCGGAATATTTATATATTAGTACAGATATATAAATACCTAATGCAGTTCTACAACAAACAATTATTCATTTAATAGTCACTTGCATTCTACGTGATTAAGCAACAACAACAATCTGCACCCTGCGTACATGAGCGAAAAAATGCCAATACATAGTAGCTGGTCAGACAAACAATGTGCCAACCAATAGAAAACAACTTCTAGAAAGTTCTATCATAACTGACCAATCAAATGCAAACTGTAGACTGCTAATTATACAATAACACTTAACTACTCATGAGTACTCATGAGTATGACAACTACAAATAAACCCAACAGTCAGTCACACATGCTAAATAGATTAGCATAGCATTAATTATTATATGACGTGTGAAATACATAGGCTGAGGCGTGCACACTAATAGTGAGTGCATGAGTAATCCGTGTACACTAACACCGTTGATGAAATATGTGGTGTGGTGATTGGAAAGATTAATGGATTAGTAGAAGAGCAGGCAGGGAACAGTATAGTTGGGTTGGATATAGTAGAATATGGAAGGAAAAATGATAGATTGAAAATGGCAATAATTTTATGTAGTCCTCCTCATCTATTTTAGGATAGCTCACGCCTGCTACCCACGGGATTCGAACCCCTGACACTCTTGCCAGATTCAACTCCCACGGCCCTCACCAATTGGCTATTTGGGCCGCTGCCTAACCTACCTAACACTTACATATATACTATTATACACTCTACTATTCTTAATAACAATGCCTCCAATTTAATCACTATCACTAATTTACACAATTAAACAAACACAATCTGTTTCATGGGCAGCACGCATATTCCATTCAGTTCATTACCAATAGAATAACAACCTGACAAATACAAACAGACAGATAAACAGGCAGGTGGGCAGGAATCAAGGAATTAACACAGGCAAGCATATCTGTAATATATCTAGGCTCTTCTCATACCCTAATCGTACAGTTTTTTCCACTTTATCCAACCCTAGTGTGTAATTCCAAAGAATCAAACATTATGTTATATCGTATCATACCACATCATTATATGGTGATTGGAAAGATTAATGAATTAGTAGAAGAGCAGGCAGGGAACAGTATAGTTGGGTTGGATATAGTAGAATATGGAAGGAAAAATGATAGATTGAAAATGGCAATAATTTTATGTAGTCCTCCTCATCTATTTAGGATAGCTCACGCCTGCTACCCACGGGATTCGAACCCCTGACACTCTTGCCAGATTCAACTCCCACGGCCCTCACCAATTGGCTATTTGGGCCGCTGCCTAACCTACCTAACACTTACATATATACTATTATACACTCTACTATTCTTAATAACAATGCCTCCAATTTAATCACTATCACTAATTTACACAATTAAACAAACACAATCTGTTTCATGGGCAGCACGCATATTCCATTCAGTTCATTACCAATAGAATAACAACCTGACAAATACAAACAGACAGATAAACAGGCAGGTGGGCAGGAATCAAGGAATTAACACAGGCAAGCATATCTGTAATATATCTAGGCTCTTCTCATACCCTAATCGTACAGTTTTTTCCACTTTATCCAACCCTAGTGTGTAATTCCAAAGAATCAAACATTATGTTATATCGTATCATACCACATCATTATATGGTGATTGGAAAGATTAATGAATTAGTAGAAGAGCAGGCAGGGAACAGTATAGTTGGGTTGGATATAGTAGAATATGGAAGGAAAAATTGATAGATTGAAATGGCACATAACTTTTATGTAGTCCTCCTCATCTATTTTAGGATAGCTCACGCCTGCTACCCACGGGATTCGAACCCCTGACACTCTTGCCAGATTAACGCCCACGGCCCTCACCAATTGGCTATTTGGCCGCTGCCTACCTACCTAACACTTACATCTATACTAGTATACACTCTACTATTCTTAATAACAATGCCTCCAATTTAATCACTATCACTAATTTACACAATTAAACAAACACA
The DNA here is from genome assembly GCA_034768735.1 of Schistosoma mekongi. Lineage (NCBI taxonomy): Eukaryota > Metazoa > Platyhelminthes > Trematoda > Strigeidida > Schistosomatidae > Schistosoma > Schistosoma mekongi. Next base: position 162 of record JALJAT010000094.1, on the reverse strand, counting down.
ATCTGTTTCATGGGCAGCACGCATATTCCATTCAGTTCATTACCAATAGAATAACAACCTGACAAATACAAACAGACAGATAAACAGGCAGGTGGGCAGGAATCAAGGAATTAACACAGGCAAGCATATCTGTAATATATCTAGGCTCTTCTCATACCCTAA